>PVLC010002154.1:0-31170 GCA_004027655.1 Graphiurus murinus | reverse complement strand
TCATCATCTTTTGAAGTCATTCCAGGCCCCTCACACTGTGGATCCTATTGAATTGTCACTCTCCACTCCTGTCATTGACTCTCTCCTTGAATGTTACTTCCTAGCAATCCTGATCCTCTTGGGTCTCCAATACATCCTACTCTCTGCTTATGTTGTGCCCTTGACCTCTAGTGCCCTTTCTTAATACTATTACCTATAAATGTCTCAGAACATAGTGCTAACTCCTCTGCCTCTCTTCTCCTGAGATCCTTGTTATCACTTGCGTGGTAATCCAATTTTTATTGCTATAATGAAATACTTTGAGGCAGGCTACTTTACAAAGAAAAGAAGTCAAAAACAGTTCACAGACTTGGAAGTCCAAGGCAATGGTTCTCAGCTCTGCGGATGGATGGCTTTCCTGCTGTCAGAATCCCATGTAGCACATGACATCACATAGCAGGGGACAGTGCATCTGCACATCTGTGTCTGTGTCTGGTCTCTGTCCCTCTTCCTAAAGAACCGTCAGAGTTCCATCATAGGGCTGCAGGCTCACCACCTTTAGTAGATCTAATCCTTTAGCCCTGGCTCCACCTCTGAGTGCTGTTACAGGTGGATTAAAATTCCATCCTCTTAATGCCATTATCATATGAATTCGGGGATGTAACCACAAGGGTTCTGACTAGAGAAACCATATTCAAAGCTCAGCCTAGTGTCACTGCCTAGGTGCAATTGTTTGTTTAAAGCCCAGCTCCCCTGGGGGAAGTGTCCACCTTGGCCAGTGACTTGTCCTTGGCTGCTTCCTGGTAATTTCCCTGCAAACCCTGTAGGAAGAATGAGCGGATAGAGCCCCAGAGCTTAAGAGCTGTTCTCTTTGTATCTTCAAGGGTCTCTTTAAAGAGAACCTCCTTCACCTTCCAAAGCTTTCCACTGAAGGGTAATGAATTTGGAAAGGGAAAGCGCAGGGAGGCCGTGGTGTGAAAGAGAAAGGAGGATACAGAGCTGCAAACTGTCGCCCCACTTAAGACTCCGTACGACCAACTTATCAGTTAGGAGACAGGCAGAACCACTGTGCATATAATTGAATTTAAATGGTGAAAATAATATTCCTCCTCACTGTGCATTAGAGACACTAGTTTAAAATTATTTCTAATATAAACACATTCTCCCCAGCCGTCATTTTGCCCCCTTTTGCTCCTGCTCTCGGGCAAAAATTACTGCTAAGTTGGGTTGAATAATGAATGCCAAGAGCGAGTGTTGTTAATGACAAAGTATAATACTGGGCTGATGAGACCTCTTGTTTGCAAAGCTTTTCTTCCCCCCCTCTGAAACAGTCCCCAGCAAGAATCACTAGCAAAACGATTTACATTCAATGGAGTATCTAATTGAAAGATTACGGACCCGTGGAAGTGTAGACGAGCAGGTCTGATATCCTACAGAAGAAAATAAATAAATAAAGCAATCTGCTCTTCCGATAATCACAGTCGCTGCTGTACGGTGGCCTCTCCCTCGGAAGAGGGGCTTCCGTCTGGGGCTTATGCAAGCCTCACGAAGATAAGCTCTCAGCTTATTAGCCTCCGTCCACGCATTTGGGAAGGGTTTACTTGCACAGAGGTTAATTTCGCCCTATTAGGGTTGCTGGAGCGCGGCGTGCCTTGACATCAATTTCCTGTCAGACACATGTTCCTGGAGATGTGAGGTTCATATAGATGAACGTTGTCCTGCAGAGCGGTGTCGAATCCCAGGTCAAGGGGATCTCCAGGCAGCAGGTAGGGTGGGGCGGGCCAGGGTTTGGAGATGAAGGATTCCTTGAGGGCTGGGATGCTCCGGGAGCTGCCGGTGGACTTGAATGTGTCTGTCTGTGGCATTGGTCGGCTTTACTTCACCACCTGGCCAGATAGATAGCAAAAATGAGTCCAATCCTAGACTTCAGGAGATAGTACTATAATCTCCAAGCAGTTCAATTAACTGGAGCCCAATTGGAAAATCATAGATGCACCATAGGTAATGGGTGACTATGCCATTTTCTTTTCTCCTTTTTTACCCCTAGTTATTTGTTTATTTAAGAAACCCTTCACTGAATGGCAGCCGACCGAGCACGGTTAACACAGAGCAGGACAGAGGCTGGGCTCTGGGGAGCAGAGACCAATATATTGCACGAGCCACGTTCTTCATGAACTTGAACATCAGAAGGAGGAGCAAGGTGGGGAAATCGCTCATCTCCATATGAGATCCCAGACACTGTAGGAATAAAGCCCAGGAAGGAAATAAGCAGGCCACGTGGAAGGGTGATCCCTGGCCACAGAGGGTGCTAGACTTCTGGAAGATTAAGCACTTGAGCTCCTGAATTTGAGGGGTGACCTTTACACAGATCCTACCCGACATGGAAGCTTTCTGCAGACAATGCATATGCATCTCTACACGAGTGTGGGGCAGGGTAGCTACAGCAGGGGGATGGGTGCTTCTGGTCCAGTGGAGCACATGGGAGTGAGCTCTGGAGGCCCATGGAGAGCACACAGAGGAAGGTGTGAGGGTCCCCTGAGTGGCGGCTTGTTCGCCTAGGCTGGAAACGCATTCTGATTTACTGGCTGGGAGAGTTGAGGTGAAGAGTCAAAGTACATTTCTCCTCCTGGGGTGATGGCCCTGGTAACAGGGAGCCAGGCTCCCTGAAGGCAGCAGAAGCAGGCTCCAGGAGGGCCTGAGTGTGTTCCAGTGTCAGGACTCAGCACAACGGATCTCTGGCCCTAGTCTTCAGGTCTGCTGGGAATGGCAGCATGGCCGCCACACAGAGAAGGAATGAGCGTTCTCTAGCCGTTGTGTTTTGCTTCCCAGGTTGAGCAGGCTTGAAACGATGACCTCACTCTATCCCGGACTCCTGGCTGTGCCCAGGGCAAGGATGAGACACCATAACTCAAGGCCATCCTGCTCTGTCATTGTTCTGAGCAGGTGTTAGGGGCCACTCCTGAGGCATGCATGCCCAAGCTCCCTCTAGTAAGCGAGGGCTTCCTGAAGGTGGTTCTGAGATTTGTGCAGCCTTTTGAGAGATGAGCATCATTTCCTTTGTTTTATGTATATAGAGCCAATCTTTACTGAGTGCCCTGGGCTACCTGCAGCCCAGCCGGCCTCTGAGCATCCCTCTTGGTGAGACATCACTGGGCTGCCCCAAGGCTCTTGAGAAAATGCGGGACCAGTTCCCTCACACTCCTGCTGAGAGCTTCCAGTGACTTTTCCATCAAAAGTTCAGCTCACACTCCTGGACCTGCACTCCAGGTTCAAAATCCAACCCTTGGTGATCTCTCTTCTCCCTTCTCTCTTCTCTCTCTTCTCTTCTCTTTTTCTTTCCTCCTCCTTCTCCTCCTTCTTCCTGTTCCTCTCCTCCTTCCTCCTCCTCTTCTTCCTTCCTCCTCTTCCTCCTCTTTCTCGTCCTCCTCCCTCCCCTCACCCTCCCTCTGCCTCTCCCTCTCCCTCTCTCCTTACCATCTCTCCCTGACACCCACCATGTTCCATCTCCTGACCATCTACGTTGATGTCACTCAAGTGCATTGTCCTTGTGGGAACCTCTGCCCAATCATCTTGCCCCGATTTTTACATCAAAGGCCTGGGTGGCATTGTAGGTCCTATCTTCACCCAACTGCCAGCCCCTCATGGAGGCCCCCTCAGTCCTCCACCTGCAGTAGACAATCTGCTTCCATTTGAACTTTTTGCATACCACTCTTCACTGTGTATGTTCTTCTGGGTCATTCATTTTGTGGTTGTCTGTCTCCATCTCCCTGGCAAGCTCCTGGGGATCTATCCTCCAAGACGCCTCCCAGAAAGTGCTCCACACAGTAGGAGCTGCCCAGGAGCAGGCCCAGGGAATGAATGCCGCGTATTCATTCCATGGATGGGAAGACATCTGTCATGATTCAGTGTGGCCAAACACCATAGAAAGGTCTTCTAAGTATCTACCGTAGTGATGACGATCAAAATTAAACAGTGACATACACGAAACTTCCAGATCACACACTGTGCTAGGCACTGTAGAAGCTCAAACTCCAATGCCACAGAAGACTTCACCCAGGAGGCAATGAAATAGGTGCTATGCAAACTGGATACTATGCAAATTCCCAATTTGGGGATGAGGACATAGAAACTTAGATGCACTAAGAATTTTGGCCTAGTTCACAGTGGGTATCTAGAAACTGGAGGATTTAGACTTGAACCCAGGCTGGTGTGACTGGCTTACATTCTATCAGAACACGCACATCCCTTGTGCACTGTGCCGTATAGGGGCCGTGACATAATTATATATTCCCAAGGAACACTTCTCCGACCTAATAAATGCATATTTTCTCCTACTACATAAGTTTTTTGAAATAATATATATATATAATATGTATGTATAGAAATATCTATATTTCTCTCTCATATAATATGTTAATACATACACACATACACACACACACACATATATAATCAACGACTTTTTCTTTTCATCTTTGCTGCTGCTCTAGGATTAATTTATTACTGAATCATCATCATTTTATCAACCTCCAATTTGTTCCCCTTCCCTTAAGGAAATTGTAAATTTCTGATACCAATTTTATTATCTTATAGCATATTTTATTATAAGCCCACTGGATCATTTTTGAGGAGACATGTACGACTAGGAAGTATTTTCAAATCAATTAACCATATCTTGTTGTAAGATAAGATTACAGATTTTCACCCTTATTTTATACATCAGGAAACAAAAACAAAAAGTTAAGGGCCTTGCCCAAAGTAAATGAGCAGTTCTGGAACCCAGATGCCTTCTAATTCTCCCTATTTTTCACCTCCTGATTGCCCGTCATTTTTGCATATACATAAATACATATTATCTGAAGAATTTAAATTTTCAGAAAGATGTTCATAAAGCAGACATTTATTGAATGTGCTTTGTGCCATGTTCTGCATGAAAAGGTTTATTTACACTCTTCTAATGTTTTGTCCCTTCAACGTTGGTGTTTATATGATCTTTCCACTGTTGTATATGATGGTTAGTTAGTGTGTGAACCCTACCGTAGGGCTCAGATACTGACTCTGACCATGACATAAATGTTACCATGAAGGTGTGGTCAGCCCTCCTTACCCACGGGTTCTGCATCCTCAGAGTCAATTGGTCACAGATAGAACATATAGCAATACCAAATGTTTCCATTTAAAATAAAACTGAATGGCGCCGGGCGTGGTGGCGCACGCTTGTAATCCCAGCATTCGGGAGGCTGAGACCGGAGGATCCGGGTTCGCGGCCAGCCTCAGCTACCTAAGTGAGGCACTCCGCAACTTAGTGAGACCCGGTTTCAAAATAAAGAATAAAAAAATAGGGCTGGGCGTATAGCTCGGAGGTAGAACGCCCCAGAGTTCAACCCCCAGTATCGCAAAAAAAAAAATAAAATAAAACTGAAAAAACTTAGGGAAAGGAGAAAGAGAAATTTGCAATTATAGTTGGAGAGCATCTACTTTCAATACCGATAGAATAAGAAGATTTTAAAAATCAGGAAAATAATTCATCATGACCCAGTGGGAAAGTTTATCCTGGAAGTGAAAAGTTGATTTAAAGCTGAGCGTGATGGCCTACTCTTATAATCCCAGGATTTGGGAGTCTGAGACAGGAGGATTCCAGGTTGCAGACCAGCCTCAGCAACTTAGTGAGACTCTGTTTTAAAATTAAAAATAAAAATGGGACTGAGGTGTAGCTAGAGGTAGAATGCCCTTGTGTTCAATCTCCTGTACCACACACACACAAAAAAAAAAAAAAAAATAGAAAATTTGACTTGACATTTAAAAAAAATGATCAATGTAATTCACCATCTCAACAGAATAAAGAAGAAAAATCATATGATCATTTCAAAAGCTAAAGTATAAATATTTAACACTTAGTACTTAGTCATGATTAAAACTTTCAGCAAATTTGAGGCAGGAGGGTGGTGGTTAGAATCTTCCTCAAGCAAGTAAAAGGCATCTTTGAAAAACCTGAAGCTGGAAATACTTATGCTTCCCTTTGAGACTTAGAACCAGAGCAGGATGTCCACTGTTACCACTTTTATTCAATATTGTACCGGAGTTTATAATCAGAATAATAAGACACAGAAAAGATTCAAAGAGGCACACAATGATTAGGAAAAAAATAAAATTATCTTCATTTGAAAATGACAAAAATATGTACATAGATTTTCTAAAAGATTCAACCGAGACAAAATACTAAAAATAAAATGTGAATTTAACAAGATCACCCACAGGTGGTCCTGTCTTTCCGTCTGTCTCCATCTCCAGTAGCTTTGTCATCTCTAAAGCTTCCCTTTAGGCTGTTCAACACACTCTGACTGTATCTCCAAGCTTCCAGTCCACCTGAGCCCTCCAGCCTGAAAACCCCTCAGCCTCTCTGAGACCTGCAGTCCCCTGATGCCACTATTTCTTCCTCCTCTATCACCTGCGTTAGTCACTAAAGCTATTCAGCAATTACTGATTATTTCTCTTTCTGAAACACGGTGGAACTAGCTGCTACTTCTCTATTTCTTGAAGGTAAATGATGCCTCATGATTTGTTTGAGGGGTGCATGGAATGTGAGCAGAAGTGACATGTGACATTTTAGTTGTTGGTACAAATCACTGACCTTCCTCTCCCTCCTGTTTCAGTGACCATGAGAGTCAGTGTTGAGAGAGAGCCTTCATGAGCCAGGTCCCTGAGTGACCACAGTGAACACAGGTCATTTGCAAACCCCAACAGCAACGAGTGTGGCTTGCTCCATATCACAGTACAACCTAGGTTCTTCTGATGGGTATAACCTCTCCCGATGTCTCTGGCCATGACCTTAGCCATCCTTTGAAAACAGCCTTAATTTTCTTGTCCACTCTCTGCTCATCTAATGTCCTTGGTCACCTCATGTCCTCTCCATACCTGTTTCATTGGTCAGGTATTCCAGAGAGACAGAACCAATAGGATGTGCAGATATCAAAAGAGATTTATTTCAAGGCATTAGTTCATGCAGTACTGGATCTCTGCAAGTTCAAAATATGTAAAGTAGGTCAGAAGTTTAGAGACAGCAGTCTGTGGTGAGGCAGAACATGATGGTGGAAGGGGGTGGTGAGGGAAGTTGCTCAGCTCATGGCAATGAGGAAGCAGAGAGAGAGAGAGGGGATGGAGCAGGAACAAGATACACCATCTGGGGCACACCCCCAGTGACCTCCCTCCTCCAATCAGGCTTCACCGTGTACATTTTCCACTTTTTCCCAATAGTCAATCAAGTTATTAATCTACCAAATGGATTAATCCACTCCTTTCCCCAAACCCTACCTCTGGCATTACTGCTCTGGGGATTAAGGCTTTGACAGATGATCCCTTGGTGGAACTTTTCAAGTTCCAAACCATAACAACCCTCTGCTCCTCTGAGGACCCTGGAAGTGACTCACTCCTAGCATGATGGCAGGATCATATTTTTCCTTTTCCGGGAAATTATTTTTATTACTAGTATCACGTTGGAATCTGTGTAATATTTGCTTGTGCACATGCACATTTTATCTTTCTCAGTCCACTAGAATGTAAGTGAATGGAAAGCAGGTCCCGGGACTGCATGCACATTCTGCCCACTGCCAGTCTGCATCCTGCCTGATTTAATGGCCACTATTTCCAGGCGAATTGCAGCCAGCTTGAATCCTTACCTAGAAGAGAAACAATGCTATAAAGGAGCATCCCAGTCTGCAGAAATGTAGTTCTGGCTAAAAACAGCACTTAACAATTTGCATAACAAAGCAGAGCACTTAACTTCTGAGCATAACACACCTGCATTCTTAGATTTGCCCAGGAACACGAGGGAGGGCTTTGCTTAATATTCCTCCCCACATAGGGACTGCTTCCAAGCAACAGCAGCCTCCTCTGAAGGCCAACTCAGCCTCCTGCTCTGGGGAAGGGAAGCTATCTAAGGGCTTTAAAAAAAAGAGAATTTTTTTTTCCTTTGTCTCTGTTATTGTCCCTGTTGGCTATTTTAGGTTTTTGTTTCTGGCTATCCTGACCCATCAAGCTTAATGTATAAACATACACAAAAAAATTTTTACATCCTATTTTGAAGCAAGGTACCCGAAAGCTACATTTCCCACCCATGTATGAAGTTTCCTTGGGATACTTTTCCAGATGTCTATGGGGTACAAGGATAGTCACTTTTTTTTTTTTTCAAAGATTTTTGAAACAGAATGCCAAATTGCCCTGCAGAAAAAGCAAGAACTGATTTCCCTTTTCCCAAGCTGGGCATGAGAGGGCCCAGCACCCCATGGCCTCGCCTGCGCTGCCGTGCATAACTCTTCGCCTGCTTTCCCATTTTAACACCAGGCTGCACTTTCCTCCATGGGGGAGGGCAGAGTTGGCTGTTGCTGGCTCGCCCTCCTTTCCACAGGTGCTCACCCCCTTCCTAACACCCCAACAGATCATGCCACCCACGTATATGTGGCGGAAGGCAACCCAAATCACCTCTAACTCTGCCTTGCCAGGCCTCCAAGTGCTTGCTAAACCAACCCCAACTCTCTCTGAAAAAATGAGGTCGGGAGTTCTCCTCTCCACCCCAGGACCCTCTTTCCACCACCTTCTCCACGGCTAATACCACAGCCTCCCAGCAGCCTTCATAATAATGGACACATTTTCAGCTTTCGCAGTTCGGGCAACTTATCAAAGAGAACTCGGTGGCCTCACGCAGAGCTGCAAGTGAGTCTTAGCGGCTTAAGGCACAAGTACATCATGCAGGGACTTGCGCTCCATTTTCATGGATTATGGGCTCCGCCAGTCCCCGGGAAACGAAGTTACTATCCAATACACGCAGGGCTCTGCGGAGCGGTGGAAACTTTCTAAGGCAAACAGGTTTTCTTCTTTTATTGCCCTCCAAATTTTATTATTATTTAGGGAGAGACGGGGATGGAATACACAATTCGTTGCCGCTGGAATTTATGGGACCAGGCCGACCTGCAGTGTAGCCGTTAGCTGCAGGATGCAAGGGGCGATGGAGCCACAGGCATCCAGTTTATGCTGCCTGGTTCCCCTTGGGTGGTTAATCTCCGCACTGTTCTTGGGAGCACGTTATTAATAATAATAGTGACAGCATTCACCGGCAGAGCACAGGATGTGCCAGACCTTTTTTTTTTGGTATTGTTTGGAATACTCCTCACAGCATTATTAAGCGTGAACCACCTATGGGGTGCAGATGAAGAAACTGAGGCTCAGGAGAGATGCACCCTGGGGCTGCAGTCCTCCCTGCTCCAAGTGGTGCCCAAGGAGCACCAGTGGGAGCACTCTCTGCGGTGGAGTGGGTGAGAAATGCAGAGTCTGTCTCAGGCTCCCCAGAGCCCCGGAGAGGCAGACTCCACATTTTAACCAGACTCTGGAGTGATGGCCGTGTACCTTGAGGTTTGCAAAACAGTGTTGTAAGTTGCACGGAGAGGCAGGAATGGCTGTCTCAAGGATCCCCAGAGCCCAGCTTCCTTTCTACCATCTAGTGCTATTTCTTTCTTTCTTTCTTTTTTTTTTTTTTTTTGTGTGTGTGTTACTGGGAGTTGAACTCAGGGGCATTCTACCTCCGAGCTATACCCCCAGCCCTATTTTTTATTCTTTATTTTGAAACCGAGTCTCACTAAGTTGCGGAGTGCCTCACTTGGTAGCTGAGGCTGGCCGCGAACCCGGATCCTCCGGTCTCAGCCTCCCGAATGCTGGGATTACCCAGCAAGGTGTCAAGGTCAGTCAAGATCGTTTGGGTTCCTCTCCTACCTCTTCAACAGCTCCCTGGGCCCTGCCTTCTTCTGCACGGCCGGGCACCAGTCCTGCAAGGTTTAACAGGGGTCTTTCCACTCCCAGGTTCTGCCTTGTCTTTGGTCTTCCTGTTTTATTTATTTTCAACATTTAATACATTAGCATTCATTGACAGAGACACCAGAAAGCAATCTCTCTTCTTTAATAATGAATATACTCAGCAAGAAAACATTGGTGCCTCGGTCTCTATATTCTCTAATAACTGATAAAGAAGATAGGAAATACATATCCTTCTACGGAATACTTGCTAGGTGGCTTAGTTATAAAAATACTTGCAGGGTCCCCCAAAATACTCTCATACACATAGCGGTATTATGAAACCCAATTTGTAGTTAAGATAACTGACTTTCATATTCTGTGGATACGAGTTAAAATCCTGTAGCATGATCTTTTAATGTTTATTTGTGATATGTGATATGGCCCCAAGGAAGTGTTTGTTTTCCTCATGCCAAGTGAGATATTCCTCATCAAAACCGGACCAGGCACACATCTATTCATTCATTTATTATTCTTCTTTGACCACTCTCCTCCTTTGGTTCTTGATCATTTGTCATCTCTCACCATGATATAGCTGGACTATGGATTCCAGAGTATTTTTTTTTTTTATCTGTTATGGAAAGTAATGGTCTCTTCAAGCCATCGGAGATGCTAAAATTGAAATACAAAAGAGAAGAAAAGGCAAGAAAGACAGAATGGTATCCAGAGCGTATTACTCCGAGTGTGACTTACTGTGACTGTCTTCTTGCCAGTACAGATTCTTGCTGATTCTAAGATTCGGAAGGGCTGTCGGTGCCCAGAGACAGTAGAGCCCGCAGGGCTGGCCCCAACCACATGAGCAGACAAACTCCATCTCCAAACAGGTGGAGTCAAGAGCTTGCGGGACAGAGTGGTGGGACATGAGGCAAAGGTCATTCAACCTCGGGAGAGAAGTCGGCCGAAAGCTGGGGAGGACACGCAGCGGTGGTGTCTGCCTAGCATGGGTGAGGACCTGGGTTCCAACACCAGCACTGAAATAAATAAATAAATAAACAAACAAACAAATACATATATATATATGAATGAATGAATGAATAAACAAAGAAATATATATGAATGAATCAATAAGTAAACAAATGAATGAATGAATGAATGAATATATATATATATATATATATATATATATATATGAATGAATGAATAAACAACTAAAACAAATGGAAAGAGAAATCGATGGGAGACTACTAACCAGGCAGGTGGGCTGTAGCCACTATGCTTCTCTCCCACCTCAAGGAAGGGAAATATCTTCTGTGACCCCAGATTCCTAGGCATCCTGGCTCCTGCGCTACGGGGGAGAGTGGTGTTCCCAGAAACATCTGGTCCCCGGAGCTCAGGGCCGGCGGGGCGGGCACCACTGCAGCCTTTCCTGATTTCTATGGTGTCAACACTTGCACCATGGCCAATTCCAAGCCTCCCACAGGACGTCCCCCAGTCCAGACATGCTGAGAGGCTCCTCGGTGGAGCCCGGTGCGCACGGCTCTCAGCACACGGCTCTCTTTAGTCCACTTTACTGGGTAGCATCCCAGAAGCAGGCAGCACAGCTGGATCTGAGCAGGGGATGCTTGGGCAGTATAATGGGGTGTAAGGACAGGGGGCTTCAGTAGTCCTCCCAAGGGTTGTGTCTGTCTCCAACCCCTCTTGGCATGTAAGCTCCACTCAGTACCTATGTTAAATGCATACGTGACAGTACCCGGCGTGCACAGGGTGTTTGCATGCACGCACCACGCTTGCATAACCCAGAGGCCGGGGCACTGCAGAGCTTCTTCCCCAGGGCCCCGCTGCAGAGCGGCTGCTTCTCCATTCTGCTGGTCTGGGTGTGACTTTTAATGCATCTATAAAGAGCGGTTTTCCAGTTTAATTGCAGCCTCCTCCCCATTACGCTCACCCTTATCTCTGACCACACTTTCCCCCCCCCCGTGACTCCGCCTGGGTTTTATGACCCTTCCGCACATAATAAAGCATCCAAACAACTTTTTCACGTCAGCGTCAATGAATTCGGAGAATGCAACAGTTGGCACCCTTCCCTGCACGCCACAGCTCTTTATGGCCTCTGCTTTCACGCCAGGAGGCTGAAGCGAGTCAGGTGATAAATATCTGTCCCACCACCATGGGTTTGATAAGGGGTTTTCTTCCAAGATGTGCTCGTCCCTTGTAACTTGCGAAGCCAGATGGAAGAGAATTCCAAGGTGGAATTCCCCCCTTAATTCTACTGTATTTTCCAGCATGGAAATTTCCACCGTTACCCCATCCCAATCTCAATGCAACTAAACTTCCAATAAGGTTCAAATTCCTTTTGACGTAGAGCAATTAATCGTAGACTATAGCTATATATGGCGATTGATATTAGTTTGAAGGAGGACAAATGAATTACAACAGGTGGAACTAAGCGCAGGTCATGGGTCTCCCAACACAAGACATGGAGAATCTGGTTACTAAAGCCAGCCTGGACTCCTAGCGGTGTGGCCATTAGCAAGTTCCAGAACATCTTCCAGCTTCCGTCTTTTCATCCTCAGAATAAACATAAGCATTGGATAGAAGCTTTCACTCTTACAATCTAGATCCTTCTTAGAACCCTGAATGTCACGTGGAGGTCCATTTTACCCATCTCCTTAGCCAAGTTGTGTTGTATGCCTCACGTAAGGGTCACAGTAGACGCTAGGACAGCGTGTCCCTTCACCCGAGCATCTGGGGACTCAGCATTGGGCTTTCACCCTTGAAGGTCTTCCTGAACCCTCCTTCGGCCTCAACCCTCCCTCAAGGGGAGGAGTTCCTAGGGCCAAAGGACCCACCCATCTGGGGCCTTTTGCCCTCTCCTCGGTCACACTTCTTTACCCAAGACCTTGCCTAAAGCCACAGCCCACTTGTGCCTTTGAAGTCTCTTCATTGTCTGCATCTTTCTGGAAGAATGAAGCCAATTTTGGGCAAGGAGCAGCTGCCCCCATAGGACGTGTGGTCAGTAGATGTGCTGGGTGTCCTGGGAGCAGGGTGGACCCAGGGGTGCAGGGGACCTGGGGGGAGAGCTTAAGTCTCCATTGGCTCACTCATTCCTTCACCGAAAACTCCCGGATGGCTCTGTAGATAATAAAACCTGTGGACACAGATCCTCACCCTCCTGAGCACATGTTCAGGTAGCAAGAGAAAGAAATATTAACTAGATTGAAATAGTGCCCATACTGGTTGGTGACAGACATACAATATTTGACGTAGGTGAAATACAACAGTTGGAATGAGTGATTTCATTACATTTTCCTACACACAACACACACATACACACACACACACACACACACACACACACACACACACACAATCTCTTCTTATAGCATTTATTCTTTGCACAAGAGAAAAATACGCTCATTGGTGCAAATACCAAAGAAGGAAAGTAGAGCAAACCTTAATTCCATCAATCAGATACACCCATAGCTGGTAGAATGCTGATTATACTCCCTTCTAAATTTTACCATTTACAATGTCTTTTAATAGACACGACCACATTCTACAAAATTCCTGCGAGGTAGGCACTGTTAGATCCATTTTTTAGATGGGTGGTTGGTAGCACCTGTGGACAGGGAGATAGTCCTAAGTCCACACTCTAGAGTCTAAGGACGGCATGGGATAGGAAACAGGATGTTTAGACATGGATCTCGTCTTCATAGTGGCCCCTGAGTTCATGAGGTTGGATGAAAATTGCTATCTGTCCTCGAGCTCCTCATGGGGCTGCCCCTGCGCCAGCCATCGCCTGTGAGCCTCATCCCTGCTGTCCTTTACTTTGCTGGTCTTTTTACTTCAGGTTCCTGCTTCCAGGCGCTTATCTAAGGGTGCTTCAAAACACTTAGAAGCTCGCCATCAGCGGCCAGATTATCCTGTCTTTTTCTTCTGTGAGAGAAGAGAGAGCTGAATAGAATTTGCAAACAAGAAGAATGCATGCATCAAACAAAATGGGCCCGCAGAGCAAGAGGAGGCAGAATTGTGCTTGGCACGCTGTGCTGTGACCACAGTAGACGTGTCAGTCGTGCAGACCAAGTGAAGAAGGAGTTTCTGAGTGGGAAGTGTATGGACAGCGCTTCGGGAGGACCCGGGTTCCCAGCCCCGGCAGCCGTGCCGTGAGTAACCGGCACTGTTAACTCGCTCTATTATTAACATGTTCCATTAGCCCTCGTCCCTGATCTCCAATTCATCCCGCAGATTACCTCCCTGAAAGAGAATAGCACCTTTCCCCACGTCTCCAATATCTCACGGAA
Organism: Graphiurus murinus; assembly: GCA_004027655.1. NCBI lineage: Eukaryota > Metazoa > Chordata > Mammalia > Rodentia > Gliridae > Graphiurus > Graphiurus murinus. The sequence goes on along the minus strand of PVLC010002154.1, from coordinate 17,110 downwards.
TAAAATTAAGTCACTAAGTACTGGCTGCAAACCTGCATTTACAATCCCTGGAGGTGTGAATAGCCACCTGCTTAAAGGTGCTCACAGGGGGTAAAGATAATTGAATAAAATATTGATCGGTGTGTATTTATATCTCTACTTATATAACATTTTAATAGATCAGAAATCAACTGTAGCTTTTTCAAAAAGCACTCAAATTACGGACTTATTTTGCATATGCTGTTATAGACAATGAAAATACAGCTTTCTACGCCTCTCCTTTCCTGCGGGGGCTGGGCTCCCTGCAGCTGGGGAGGGGTCATTAATTCATGCGCCAGAGCTAAAGACAGGCAGGCACTCAAGGCAAGTGTGTATTCACCTATGGAAGGAGGAAATAGTATTCTACTTCAAGACGCTGTGTGGTTTTAGGCAAAGTGCAACCTCTCTGTTTCTCCTCTATCTAGTATGGCTTGACCCCTACAAACATCTGGCCACACACAGCTGGATCGTGGAGATCTGAAACGCTCTCCATTCCCCCAGTTTGCTGTCCTGGATAACAGGACTCGCCCCCTCACGGCTTTGGCTAGCGTGATTTTCTTATGCCAAAGCCTCGATTAGTTGATTGCCCATTATAGGGACTTCCCAAGAGGACCACCGACCCTTCTTTGGCACAAAACATCAACAGGCAGTGTGGGCCTTAACCTTCTTTTACTCCTTCGCTTCTCCATCCATCCAGGATTGCGGCCTCAGGATCCCCGGGCGTCCTGGCCATGCCCTGCACTGGGGGATGTTCCTGAAAGGAACCTCGCGTCAGACACACTACTTCAGACCTTTGGAGGTTCTATGCCACTCCAATGAGCCATGACCTCTGCGTTCTCTTATCGGCAGTTCATGCAGGTCAGCTTTCAATAGGATCCCGAGTTAGAGTCCCGTGAGGACAAAATGGGGCAGAGAATGGAAAAGACCCCCAAGCCTTAAACACAGAGAAGTCTTCTCATTGGCCCCTGAGCACATGATATAAAAGGAGGTAAGAATGACCCCATGTTTGTAGATTTTTAAATTTAAATATTGAGCCGGGCTTGGTGGCCCATGCCTGTAATCCCAGGACTTGGGAGGTTGAGACAGGAGGATCACAGGTTCGAGGACCAGCTCAGCAAATAGTGAGACTCTCATCAACCTAGCGAGACCCTGTTTCAAATTAAAAATAAAAAATAGGGCTGAGGTTGTAGCTCAGAGGTAGAATGTCCCTGGGTTCAATCTTCGGTACCAAAATAAATAAATAAATAAATAAATAAATAAATAAATAAATAAATAAATATTACCAAAGATATATCCTTTTTTAGGTGTGTATGAATATTGATCTCAAATCCAAGTATGGCACTAATGGTTCACATTTTTTCCTACTTTAATTAATTTACTCTGTTGCAAAATAAAGATGAATCTATCCCCGTTACCAAGCCATAGCTCCATTTAGGAATTTGCTTATTCCAGCCCTAGGTCTCTTAACCGTTGTTTGCAATAAATTCTTAATTTCAGAATGTGTACTTACAAATTACATAAGCTACAGAGCTTTCAGCCTTACACTTTAGTATGAATCTTTGAAAAAAAAATAAGTAAAAATAAAAATCCATGAAGCAAACCATAAGACGAAGGAAGTTTTTTAGTCATGATCATCATTTATGCATAGCTAAATCATAGCTTTAAAAGGTGATCAATTATTTACTCTTATGTTCACTCAGATCCTATGTTCTAAGCCTCTACTGGATGTTAAATGCTTTTCTCATAGCCTGGAAACATGGCTTTAAACCTAGACACTGACCTCACTCTCAATCGTGGAGGAGAAGTGAGCAAATGTGTGTAAGAACCAGCTGTAGACAGAGCGACAGGTGTGAAATCGTCAGAGCTGCAGCGTCCACACTCCCTGGCCTTCACAGTTGGAGGACACATTTCCTGATCCCTCCTCTGGGGCGGACATGAGGACCCAGGGGTGGGGTGCTGGCTTTCATTCAGTCCTCAAAGGCCGGGGGGGATTTTTGTCTTGCAGATGGGGATGGAGGGCAGTGTCCTGGGGGGCCCTGAGCACCTGAGCGAGAAAGATAAGACCTGTCCAGACCCCTTTGGCCAGAGCTGGAGGTCCAGAGCATGAGGCAGACAAGTAAGGCTGGGAACAGGGAACATGGCATGTAGGGTCTTTGTGGAGAGCTCTGGGCATCTAGAGGATTTACTCCACTCAAATAAAACAATGCACACATGCGCTGCGCTGTGAAGTTAAGACAAAAGAGTGCAAAGGTTCCACCTCACACTTTTTCCCTTGTTGTAATGAACATCATCATCATCATTATTATTATTATTATTATTATTATTATTATTATTATTATACTAGGGATTGAACTCAGGGGTGTTCTATCTCCAAGCTATACCCCCAGCCCTATTTTTTTATTCTTTATTTTGAAACAGGGTCTCATTAAGTTACGAAGTGCCTCACTAGGTAGCTGAGGCTGGCCGCGAACCCAGATCCTCCTGTCTCAGCCTCCCAAATGCTGGGATTACAAGCGTGCGCCACTAAGCCCAGCTCATGAACTACATTATTTTTGGACTTTTTTTTTTTTTTTCGGTACTGGGGATTGAACCCAGGAGCATTCTATCTCCAAGCTACACCTCCAGCCCTATTTTTTATTCTTTATTTTGAAACAGAGTCTCACTAAGCTGCGGAGGGCCTCGATCAATCGCCCTGTCTCAGCCTCCCACGTACTGGGATTACAAGTGTGTGCCACCATGCCCGGCTCTGAACAATATTATTTTTTGCACCCCTTATGTGTCAAGACTGTTCTTAGTGGAGGAGACAGAGTGGCAAAAGAGAGAAACAGGGCTCATGGGCAAGCTGAGGGTGAGCCACCATTCAACAAGTAAGAATACAGATAAGAATAACTGGTTGAGAGTTTTAAAGGAAATGGACACAGAACCAGGGGATAACAGAGGTCCCGGGGGGGAGGGACACGAAATCTTGGAAAGTTCTGGAACGACAGAGATGTTCCCTCTGCACTGCAGGACACGGCAGCGTGGCCACATGGGGTTCTCGAGCAACAGAACAAATGTGGCCAGCGAGGCCAAGGATCTGGAGTCTAAATTTTGTCTCATTTCAGCTCATTTGAATGTAAGTAGTGGCACAATGCTGGTGATCCCAGTATTTTCTTTTAGTTACATAGGCATAGAGAAAATTTGAAGCCCACGGATGGTGGACGTTCTTTATAGTTAGTCATGCTCTGTAGCCAGGGATTAAGTACAGTTTGTCTGTGGAAAGACCCCCAGAAAAGCTAATGTGTTGGCAACGCAGCGAGCTTCAGAGGTGGGCGTGAGTCTTCCTAGGACGATGGCCTGGAGGACTTTAGCTGTTCCCCCTCCCCCTGGGGTCTACACACCCTGACCAGCTTTTCTCCTCTCCCCCTGCTCCCAGGATGTTTCTGCCTTGGAGCTAGTCAGTGATGGAATGCGCCTGTAAAAACCATGACCTCAAATAACCTTTTCCCCGTTTAGGTTGTTCTTGTCAGGTATTTGGTCACAGTAACAGAAAACGCCGACTAACACACCGAGTCTTCACCATATATAAGGCGTGCAGAACTGAATGTGGAAAGCGCAGACTCTTGTAAGGTTGATATCAATACTCTGGGGACCCAGAGACTGACAAAGAGTGCGGGGTCCTCCTGACAAAGGGGGCTCCTACCCCATCACCCTGGAGCGTCTACCCCGAAAAGGGGGTTCCCCGAGGTAAAGGAAGGTCGCGCCAAAATGAACACCCGGCGGGGATTGAGCATCGGAGGACTCATCCGTTTATTACACAAGGGGCAAAGAGTTATATAGAGCAGAGCGTGAGGGATGTCTCCTTGCAGGGCCAATCAGGGTAAAGGTCAATCAGTCCATTTCTGCGAGGCCCAATCCTCCCGGTGATCACTCGATTACACGGAACAGACCAACCAGGAGCCTGATCACGCACCGGGCACCCTACCAGGGACCTATCAATGTCTTGATCACGCTGAGGAGACATCCCTCATCCAATCCTGGTCTCTGGTAAACACTCTTAGGTCTCCGTCATCTTTGATGCCTTGTTTTCCTTTCCGGCGGGCGGGCTACTGCCTTCTCTCTGGGGATCTTTCCCCACAAAAGAGCTGGCAGTCAGTGCCCCACAATGTCTGTGGGATGCAGGCGCTGAAGCAGGGTGACACTGGCACCAGCCCAGCACGACCTACAGGATTGCTGGGTAGACTTTGGGAATCGGCCACTTCCGGTGGGTGAACCCTGTGAGCAGCGGTGAGGGGGCGGCTGAGAATGGTGAGGTCCGAGCGTTGGGACACCGCACGGAGAGGTGACCCCAAGTTTGCACGCTGCCGCCACTTGTCATCCACAGTCTCTCAGCGGCGGCGAGCACCCGTGCATGCCACCTAACCTCCTGTCTGCAGGCCCAGCCCGGCCATTGCAGTGCTGGGGCCGAAAATGAGGCTCGCGAGCCTCAGGTTAGAGTTAGGGGTTAGGGTGTAGGGGTTAAGGTTAGGGTAAAGGGTTAGAGGTTAGAGGTTAGGGGTTAGGGCTAGGCCATTTCCCTCCAGTCGAGGCATATCTTGTCCCAGCTGCGGGAGCAAAGCAGTCCACAGGTAAACAAAGTGCCACCTCGCGGGGACCTGCTGTGGGTCCCGGCTTTGAGCACTGTCGCGGTCAACCTTCTAACAGCACCTTGAAGAGGGGTGAAGGTGCTCTGGGTGCAGATTGGGACAGTCAGTCTCCAACAGTGTCTGAGGCCCGCCCCGCGGACCCCAGCAGGTGAGTCAGACCTGGGTACGCCCACTTGAAGACGGCGGACCCGACCTGCGCGCATGCCCAAATGCGCGGAGTCCACCCAGCGGCTCCTACGGTCCAGGTGCGCGCTGGCGCAGCAGTGCACGGTGTCTCTGTATTTACTGAGTCTCTGGATCTGGGTGCTAAGAGATTCACCGTTTACAGAAGAGAATACAGAAACTTCCCTAGGGGCCCGGCCAGAGCAAAGAGGCAAAGTTCAGATTGCAAAGTGGTTTTCTCAGATCCCAAAGTGGGCACAGGGCTTTGGTGGTGCATCTTTTATTATTATTATTATTATTATTATTATTATTATTATTATTATATCGTAATTTATTATTATTATTATCATTATTGTTATTGTTATTATTATTATTATTATTTGTGGTACTAGGAGTTGAACCAAGAGGCATTCTACCGCCAAGCTACAGTCCCAGCCCTTTTTTTTATTTTGAAAAGGGTCTTGATAAATTGCTGAGCGTCTCACTAAGTTGCTGAGACTGGTCTTGAACCTGTGACCCTCTCGTCTCAGCCTCCCAAATACTGGGATTCCAGGCATACACCCCCATGCCTGGCACATCTTTTATAATGCCCTGTATTTTGCAGAGGAGCATGTCACTTGGGGTTAAAGCACTCCTGTTCTGGACCTGGAGGAACAAGGCTGGGAATGTAGCTCCAGGACCCCCCCCCAAAATACGAGAATCACAGAAATGAGTCATAATCATAGTATAGCACAATCATTTTATTAATGTTCATGTTATATGATAATGTACAATAATATGTTAGATTATACATATCATGTTTAATATGTCTGTATTTATGACATTCTATGTTGTCATATGTAATGTCATGTGATATGGCTATATTATATTTATAACATCTTCATAACATTATATATTATCATATATAATATCTTAGAAAATAGCTGTATTATTCCATATGCTTATAATAGGTCATAACAGCACGATATATTTATATCCTATTAAATCAATGATCATATACTGAAGTCATGCTATATTATATGAAACTCTTTTATTAGCACATAATATGATATGGAATTTATGGATGGGGCACATGTTATAAGCATATATAACATTTAACATGACATAATATGTTGTATTATATAGTGTTAATGCTATATTAATATATAATAACACATACAATACAATGCAATACAGCATAATATAATTATCCTTATTAACATTGGTCCATGAGCTCCTTGAAGCCCAGGAACTCAGTCTAGCTGCACAGAGCTCAGGAGGGTCAGGGCTTGCATTAGAAATGGCTCTAAGCCCTCAGTTCTAGCTGGGCGAAGCCGCCCTGGCGCTGTGAGCCCTGCCCGCCCCAGAGCCCTGCCCTGCTCCAGCCCTGGGTCCCCGGGTAATTCAAGGTGGGTGCTCTCTCGGCTCAAGAGACGTCCTGTGCCCAGCGGGCAGTTCGCACTGCCTCAGGCCCTGCAGTGGGTGTCGCCCCATGGTGTTCTGGTCCTGGAAGGCGGCTCATGCCCACACTGTACTGAGGGCAAGGGCCTTTACCTGCAGAAATCCTCGTGGCTCCTCTCCAGGGTTGGACATGCCTGGAAGTCGCCTGTGAAGCAGACAGAATTTCAGAAAACAGACTAAATCCCACCCAAGTGACCTGAGGGTTTAGATCAAGTTTCTGCACAAAGGGTGATTAGTGGAATTCCTCTGCTGGAATGTGGGCCTGGCAGAGTCAGGGCTCATGAATGGAACCGTCTGCACGCGCCCACTGGGGAAGCGCTTTTAACTCTCAGTTTTCACTTAAAGAATCGCTGCCTCGGTGGCCAGCTCTGCTTGTATTTTCCCTTCTCTGTGTTCTTCCTGGTTGACAGTGGAACACGGTGATGAGCAAGGTGCTTGGGGCCGGACCTGCACTTAGTGCCCGTGAACTCGGGCAGGTCACCAGCGACCACAAGCTCAGTTTCCGGCCCATGCAAGCGGGTCCAGGGTGGAGCATGATGCTTGAGGCTGGGCACTCCGTCTAACCGACTGTAGGTGAGGCCGGTGGTGTTGATCCAGGCTGCACACTTTGCCCAGCACCAGAGTTGGAGAGAGCAATGACGTATTCAAAGTTTTACAACAGGGCTAGGGCTGTAGCTCATTGATAGAACCCTTGTCTAACATGCAGGAGGCCGTGGATTCAATCCCCAGCACCACAAAAACAGAATAAAAAAATTTTTTAAAAATCCCCCCCAAAACAAACAAAAACCCCGAAATGTTCACAACAAATTAGGATCAAAGGAAAAGAAAACACCCAAGAGAGATAGGTTAAGTTACTGTTTTTGGTTTTTGGGTTTTTTTTTTTTTTTTTGCAGTACTGGGGATTGAACTCAGGGGCATTCTACTTCCGAGCTATACCCCCAGCCCTATTTTTTATTCTTTATTTTGAAACAGGGTCTCACTAAGTTGCGGGGTGTCTCACTAGGTAGCTGAGGCTGGCCATGAACCTGGATCCTCCGGTCTCAGCCTCCTGACTGCTGGGATTACAAGGATTAAGTTACAGTTAATCATTCATCCTTGCCCTGCATTTGAATTACACATTCATGCCTTTGGTCAGGTGACTTTTCAAGACTACATACCATGGTGATAATGCACTGTCCCCACCAATACAAGTTTGACCCTAAAAACTTTCTTGGAATTTCAGTGGAATCATGTGGAAGGCCAGAGAGACGACTTTGAGGTCAGGCCTTCAAAGATATTGTCTGCTTTGGTTGATACTCTGGGATCCCTGCTATCCACCATGAGCAGAGCGAGCCTCAGGTACCTCTAGGTAGGCCAAAGACTAGGAAGAAACACAAGGCAGACACTTGAACCTGACTCTCCGCCAGGTGACCACCCCCTGAATCAGAGCTGCTCGGCCAAGTCCCCAACCTAGCTCAGCCAAACTGCAGGTGACCTGTGAGAATGCTTGTTGTAGCTACTGAATTTGGGGAAAGTTTGTTACACAGCATTTATGCAGCAATTGCTGACTAATGTACAATAATGAGTTTACACTATACTGGGCTTCTCTTTCTGTGCAGAAAGGCAAAAATATTTGTCACTTTGTTATGCAGTATTTATACAGCAATTGCTGACTAATTACAATAGTGAATTTACATGTTTACACTATGCTGGGACTCGCTTTCTGTCCAGAAAGGCAAAATATATATATATATATCATGGTGTATCCTGTGTCCAGACTGTATTTGTCACTTTATAGCTAGGAATTCTGTGTTTCAACCATTGTAATTCGTGTGTCTGAGCTCAGTGCCCTTCTAAAAATACTCCTTTAATTATGATTTTTATTTGGTATGTTTCACTCCTTGCAAATAGTCCCTAACCCTGATCCTAGCATGCCTTAGCCCCATCATGTCTCTCTGATGTGTGTCTCTGTTATTTATGTCTCATCAACCTGGCTTCAGAGGTCACCAAAGTCTCTGCTTACTGTCCCCCTAATTACCACTCTGTCCTTGTTTCATCTCTACATCTACCTGCAAAAAACAGAGAAAGAAATAAAACATAAAATCTGAACTTTAGGATCTGGGGCATGGGTAACCTATTTTGTCTCTCCTCATTTCTCTCTTCTTATGAACAGAAGGATTGGCATAAAAAAAAATGCTTCAAGAGCCCCACTCTCCTACTGAACAGGAATACAGAGAAATTCTGTATATCTTTAAATGTTTTATATGTCCCAGTCATATATAATTTATTATGTTGTGAAGCTCAGTCCTTCTTTGAATGAAAATTTTACTGTCAGAGCCTGGGGTACTTTAGTGTGATGATTTAAAACTCCCAATGCGCTCGTAGCAAATAGCGCATTTTTATGACAGCATGTTTGTCCAAGAGGTCAGCTTCTTGCACAGTAGGAAATGTTCCCCTGTAAAACTATTTCAAAGAGAAATATGTCTCCCAGACTCGTTCTTCTGGTAGAAAATGCAGGTGCAGTTCCAGATAGCGCTAGCGTCCATCTTTCCAGGAGGGACCGGGTGGCAGGGCTGCTCATTTATCTCGAGATTTGGGACTGGACTGCAGAGATGCCATTTGCACCCTCTCTTTGCCCCCAGTTGTCAGTGACCCAGGGATTTGCAGCTGTAAATCAGGAGGCCGAGGCTACCAACTTCCAGGTATTTATCTGCGATGATTAACTGATGGCCATTTGTCCGTGCCTGATCCACACGGTAATTGCTTCCTCTCATTATTATGTAGACTCCAGTGTTACGACTTTTTATGAAAATCTGTCCAGCAATGGGATTTGACAAGATCCAGGAGAAATGAAAGGTCCACTGAGCTCCTCTGCAAAGACTTGGGGAAATCTAGCCAATGATCCAAACTTCAGCAGCCAGGGACATGGACACCAAAGAAAATAGATAAGAACATGCTAGAAAAAAAGGGGGGAGGGGGAGTGTTGAAGAGACTGATGTGCAACAAGAGATTATACAGTCATGTCTTGGCCTCGCCTTTGACCTCTTCCCTATACTCTGTATTTTAGGAGCTCTAGATTAAAAGATCTAGTAGTCTTCCATCCATCTATCCATCCATCCATCCATCCATCCATCCATCCCTCCATCCATCCATCCAATCTTTGTTTATTTACTATCCATCCATCCATCCATCCATCCATCCAATCTTTGTTTATTTACCTATCCATCTATCCATCCATCCACCTATTCTACAAGCAATAAAGTAAATTCCAGTCTGTGATGGACACTAAGCTGAGTTCTGTCCATCCACCTTGTAAGTCTGCATCCAAGGCCTCAAGACGCAGAGGCGGTTAGAAGCAATTCAGCTAAAGCCCCATTTTCAAGATGGCGCACTCGCTGTGGAAGAGAAGGGATACAGAAGGCTACAAGCCTGGAACATGGATCCCCTTTCCAATCTATGCAGCAGGGCCTTCCAGGTGCCCCAGCTCAGCGTCCTTTGATTGCCAAGGTGGTGGTATGAGGAAAGGCATTCCAAACAGAGGGAGCGGGTGACCCCAGGCCTTATGCTTAGGCCTCACTCTGAGTAGTGTCGCCATTAGCATGGGCCGTCATAGCAAAGTACTGCATGGCTTCAGCAAGACACCTGAACTTCCTCAGAGTGCCAGAGCCTGGAAGTTCAAGGTCAAGGTGCCATCAGGGTTGGCTCCTGGTGAGGCCACTTTCCTGACTTACAGGTGGCTTGTCCCTGTATCCTTGTACAACCTGGCCTCTGTGCACACATGGAAAGAGAGGGCGCTGGTGTCCTTTTCTCTTCTCAGGAAGACATTAGTCCTTTTGGCTCAGGGCTCCGCTCTTATCACCTCATTTAACCTTAATTACCTCCTGAAAAGCCCCCTTTCCAAATACAGCCACACTGGATGTCGGTCTATGAACTTGGTGGGGGTAAGGGATACAATTTGATTGACAGCAATTGCTGACTTGCTTCTGGGACCTCCAGGAGCTGGTGCTTGGGCAGCAATGAGAGGGGAAAGGATGGAGAGTCAGGCAGTGCTGCTCTCTGTGTGGGCTCTGGGTCCCAAGAGGTCATGACTAAGCAGAGGCCGGCACATCAGTCAGTCTGAGACGGCGCCTTTCCATAGCAGTAAGAAACCAAAGCTGAGCCAGGCATGGTGGCACACACTTGTAATCCCAGTACTTGGAAGGCTAAGACTGGAGGATCACGGTTTCATGGCCAGCCTCAGCTACCTAGTGAGGCTCACTGCAACTTAGTGAGACCCTGTTTCAAAATAAAGAAAAAAATAGGGCTGCGGATATAGCATGGAGGTAGAATGCCCCTGATTCAATCCCCAGTACCAAAAAAAAAAAAAAAAAGAAAGAAAGAAACCAAAGCCAGAGGCTTGAGTAGCTTTGGAGTTTGGGTCCATTCAGCCCCCGCCCCCGTCAAAGCACCACTGTGAGTCACAAAGCCACCCTTGGTAAGATTTCAGAACTTCGTTTCCCTTTGCTTTCTTCCTGAGCTGGACGCTCTGGACCTCAGAAACTTGCACATTTGCCTGGGGAGCAACTCTTTTCCAAATCCAGGTGTCTGCCAGTGGATTTCCATTTAGGATTTCATTCCCTTCGAGATGATCCTCAGTGGAAGCTGTCTCCAGAGGAGGCTAAATTCATTTCTGCGAATCTGTGGAAACAGATTAAAACCATGTGCATGAATGCAGGTGAAATTTGCAAGAGGAAGGGGGAGGTGGGGGCTCCAGCTAGATGGGAAAGCATGGTCTGCAGTCATTGTCCACCACCCAGCGAAGCAGGAAGGACACCCTCCAGCCCCGGGAGCCTGCCCTTCAGCCCTGCTCCCTTTCCCTCCTGAACTTATTAAGTTGGTAGGGAGTCAACGCGTCCCTTCCTGATAGTACACAAATTCTCCCAGTGCTGCAGAATCCTGCGTCTGTCCCCGTACCTGTCACTTCAGCCTCCTTTTAGTGATGTTAAAAGAAATCTCGACTGTCACTCACATCACCCCTTCACTTTGTTCCCGGGCTGTGACACGCCTGTTGTGTTTCTCCCATCGCCACCGCCGCCACTGACTCTCGTGAATTAGCATTCGCCGAATTTATCCGCGCTCATTAGTCTGAATAAATTTAAAAGCGGCTGCTCCTGAGTTTTAAAAAATGTAACCAGGCTTTTCCTTGGATATAATTGAGGCATCTTAGGAAAGTAAATTACAGTCTGACTCCCGAGTAGGCATTTTATGAGTTTAAAGTCAAGGGGTCTCTATTGTGGCATCCTGTGAGCTATAAATATTGGGGTGGGGTCGGGGGAGAGGAAATAATATAATAAAATCCTCCCAATCAATTATTCTTTTCCCTGTTTACTTTGCCTTCCCCCGCAACACACACACACACACACACACACACACACACACATACATACATACACACACACTATTAGAAATCGCTACTACCTGCTTCCAATGGAGACAGCAATTACATGACTTCAACTAAGTAGCAGGGTAGAAGGAATTCTCAAACCCCAGTCCATGGATCAAACATATCAGAACCTCCTGGGGATGTTTGAGAAAAAGCTAACTCACCCTGTATCTCCTTAGACCCATGGATACTGAAATCCCATAGCTGGGTCCTGAGAACCTCTATTTATTCCAAGCACCACATCAGATTTGGATGATTAGTACATTTCAAACGTCTTCTTGCAGTGGGTTAGACACAGATTCGAGAGCCCCTTGGGTCACAGAGATCATCTGCACGCCATTATTTTGTCACATGGGCCAAGTTGTTCACCCCTCTGACAATGCTTCCCTTGTAGTATTTTGCATGCGATGAAGAGAAATTAAGTCTATGTTGCTGTAGGTAACGGCTCTGCAATCAAGGGCACCTGCTATAATAATCAGTAAGTAAGGCCAATATCCCATTGACCAAGGTTAATCAGGTTGCTAGTTCCCGAAACCATGGGAACGCCAAGCCTTCTTGGCAGAACGTTCATTGAAGGAACCCTGTTCTTGCACCTACTAAGGAGAGCCCCAGCTGTAGGTGTCAGGGACGGATCAGAGAACACACTCATCAGATGCAAAAGTGCAAGGAATAGCTTTTGAGACGAGGGGAGGCCGGGGGAGGAACTCAAGGGATAGGGGCCCGAGTGACCAGGGAGGCTTCATGAAGAAGTGACATCTGAATAAAGACCACCAGCCAGAGATCTTCTAGAAAAAATACTCTTCTGGACAGAAGGTTGGGGCAGGGGGAGGCCGAAGGGCAGTCAGAGAGCTGACTCCTCAGCAAGAAGATCCTGGTGCCCAGGGCCCAGGAAATGGGAGCTTCAGGCTGGTGTGGCGTGGGCGGACCCATCTGCCCACATTCGTAGGGTCCTGAGGGTGGCTCCTGGGGCCGAGGCCCTGGAGGATTCTGTTCCTTTCTCTCCATGCAGTGGCTTCTGGTCCTAGGGATGTTTAGGGCCTTTGTGATATCGGCTTTGCAGACGGATGTGTCTCTCAAATCTGCTGCTAGGTCTATGGCTTTGGGGAAACTACATTTATCTCTGTGGTTCCATGTCTTCATCTTTCAAACAGGGACATGACACTTCCCAGGGTTCTTGGTAGATAGATGCTCGGTTAATGGGGTTCAGGAGAAGTCCCTAACAGCAGGCTGAAGGCCCAGCTGGAAACTCTTTTAGAAGGACTTGGCTAGCAACCAAGAGAGTGTCCGAGCCAGGAGCTCAGGTTTTAGACTTGCAGCTCTGGCCTTTGCAGAAGTGGTCCATTTATTGGGACAGACATCGCTGGCAGCAAGGGACTTCTAATGTCATAGAACCCAAGACTGCAGGTCCAAGAAGAGAGAAAGCCCATGTGAGTGACAGAGTGAGAAAACAACCAAATACCCATCCAGCAGATTTTGTTGTTGTTTTGTTTTGTTCTTGTAGTAATAATAGCTGTTAATTATCAAACACCGACTCTTGTCACGGGAGTAAGCAGGGCTGTGACTCATGCACCTGATCCTTGTGGTCTGGTACTTTGCAAAGGTGGAGACAGGCTCAGAGATGCAGAGCAGAGCCCCAGGTTGAACATCTAGATGGGCCAGCGCCCCCTGCAACCCCATCCACCTCTCCAGAGCCTCTCCAGCCTACAGGCTCCAGCAGTGTGGACAAGATGATTTTCCTAAACACCAGAGGACAATAGCATATCACACAATGGCTGGCAAGGGACCAGAGTGGATTTCCCTCCTGCAACAGAGGCAAGGCCACTACAACACAGCTGTGTCTGCACATCTAATCACAGGGCTGGCCCAGGCCTATCGCCATTCACACCCAGAGCCTGGAAGTGCTCAGGATGTGTGCACAGGGCCCAGGCCCTTCATCGGCACATCCTTCACCTGCATGTCCATGCATGATGGCGCAGGAAGGCGTGGTGGTTAAGAGACTGAGCTTCAACTTAATGCCTGGAATGGCTGGCGGGGACACTGAGGGGCTGAGAGCAAGCTATGTGACTCTGTGCCTCAATGCTTTCATCTGCAAAATACGGGGTAATGATAGCCTCATAAGGGTGAAGTGAGAGTCAAATGAATGAGATTATCTCTGATCAGCCCCAGTAGCAGGCCTGCCAGGCATGTTTTAAAAGGTCAAAAGCTCTTGGCTCAAACTCTACTCATTATTCATTTAAATAAATATCCCAATAAATCTAGTACATGGTTGGAAAAACTTGGGACTTGTTCATGTTCATCTCACCTACTACCTGTAATATTTGTAAGGTTTTTTTTGTAAGATTTTTACACAGGCCCACCTCTAACACACACACACACACACACACACACACACACACACACACACGCACACACCAATGCACACATAACCTAGCAATGCCAGATACATATACACACACTCACTCACCTATACGGACACACTTACACACCATGCAAACATACTCACTTGTACATTTGTACACAGGCCACGTATACACAGAAGCCCACATGCTTACACACGTGATATGCATGTACACATCACATCATATACATACATACATACATACATAACACACACACACACACACACACACACACTACAGATCTCTCTCATTTTTGCTCTGCTGCTCATGCGGATGTACTGGAACTTATTCTTTTCTGCATTTCATGTCCCACCTGCTCTCCCCATGGGAAAGTGACTCATATGACTCCGTGTCACTCCCAGACTCTGGTCTCCATCTGTCTGGGCAGCGATAGCAGAACACCTTCAACCGTGAGCCTTGTACACAATAGGAATGCGCGGCTTGCCTTTCTGGAACCCAGGATGTCCAAGGTCAAGTCACCAGCAGATTCATCTTCTTTCTGTGTCCTGACATGGCAGGAAGGCTTGAGGCAGCTCTTCAGGGTCTCTTCTATAAGCGTGCCACTGCTAATCTCATTGTCTACCTAATCATCTTCCAAAGGCCCCAGCTTCTAAAATCATCACATTGGAGGTTAGGGCTTTCACACATAGATTCGGGGAGACACATACATCCAGTCTGCAGCAACTCAGAACTCCTTGAGGCTCTATTTTATTAATTTTATTGTTATTTATTGTTACTAGTCTCTTCCTATAGATCGTTTATAGGTATGTGTGTATGGGAAAAATAGACATAGTGTGTATAGGATTCAGTACTAGATGCAATTTTAGGAACCCACTGGGGGTCTGGGCTCCTTGTGGATAAGGGCAGTCCATCGTAGCAAGCTTTCACTGTTTTTAAAATACAACTATCTTTTCAGCTGTAAGGTTCCTGTGTGTTCTGAAACACTGTGATTTTTGGATATATGAAGGTCATGGTTTCAGATTCTGATTTCCTTTGAAATAGTCAGTATAAAACAAGAATTATGAAAACATTGCAACTGCACTGTGAGATTTCTAATCTACTGTGACTATATGGACTTATTAATTAGCCGAAACCTTCTGGATAAATTGAGCTACCTTAGAATGCTCCTGTCAAAATCACTTAACATCCCTGATACTCTATTTTTTTCACACGCATTGGACAACCTAACCTGACAGATATTTTTCCAGCTCAAGATTCCAGGTTATTGAGGAATATCAAACCTTCTTTACCCCGAATGATCCCATGTTCCGTCTGAATTCAGAGTCTGCATTTACATCTGAGAAAGGTAAGAAATTCTAAAAGGTAAATGCACTTTAATAAAAAGTGCTTAAGAGGGCTTTGCTCCTCATGTTGGAATAAAAACGTCATGCCTAGTCTAGTATATTTCAGACAGGAGACATTAATTTATTTGGCTGGTACAAGCTTGTAGGGAAATAGAGGGCTCTTCAAAGGGCATGGGCCCCATTTTAATGTGGGATAAGCAGATTACTGAGGAGGCATATGAAGCGACCCCTGTCATGAGCATTTGACATTGAAAGTGACAGAGAATCCAAGGGACACCAAGGTCACACAAGTCAGTACCTAGACCCTCTCAGTGGCACTTAGAGCCCCCAGAACCAAATTGAAAGACTATTCTTTTAAAAAATACTGAAGTTTGATGGGAATGAGCCATATACCACTTCCTCTTAATGAAATAAATATGTAGCGGAGTGATATCAAGGAGAAAAACCAGTTGTAAGAGCATTTATTTTTCCTAGAGAGTTGAGAAAGAGGAAATTATGAATTTTTTTTTCTATTTCTAACTGCAGAGACTGCAACAGTGACAAAGAAGTTTCCTGGATAAGTCTGTGACCCTTTCTGACTCTGTCACATCCACGATGTGAGGGCTAATTTTATCTGTCTACTTGAATGGAACATGGGGTATCAAAATTAAACATCTTCTCTGAGTGTGCCTATGAAGATGTTTCCACATAAGATTCTTCCTTGAATTGGTCAACTCAGTGAAGGAGCTTGGCCTCTCCAATATGAGTGGCCATTTTTCAACTGTTGGAGGCCCCCGCAGAGCAAAGGCAGAGGAAGTAACATTGGCTCTGGCTGCTTGAACTAAGACATTGGTCTTCTCCTGTCCTTGACAGGAGTGACACTATCAACTCCCCAGTTCTCAAAACAACACCCTTGGCTTTTATAAAGATCCAGCTTGCCAACAGCAGATCATGGGACTTAACAGCCTTTGTAACTGCATGAGTCAACTCCTTATAATATAAAAATGTATTACCTCTGTGGCATTGGTGAGCCAGGAAGCCTACTTCATCTGTTTTCCCATCTCTTCAATGCACAGCCCCCAACAGATCCAGGATGTACTGTTAGGACTGAAAGACTCCCTGAAGGAGAAGCTGCTGGAAGGTTTCTGATGTGGCTGAGATTGCATTTGCTGCCACTGTTTTCTCATTGTCACCTGATATCCTAGAAGGGGATATTCTGATTCTCCAGAAATAAAATGAAGATACTGAACAATGTGGACATCTGACCTGCTAGAATGTTATATGTGTTCTGAAAAGAAAATGTGAGTGATTTAAACCTTTTCTATAAGGCAATCTTTGATGCTCAATTTGTATGTCTTTATTTATTTGTTATGGCTTGGCTCTAGAATGTCCCCAAAAGCTCATGTGTTGAAACCATGGTCCCCGATGCAGCCAAGGTCAGAGATGGGGATTTTAGGCAATGACTGAACCATGAGGTCTCTGACTTAATAAGTGAACTAATCCAGATGCTGGATT
Organism: Graphiurus murinus; assembly: GCA_004027655.1. Classification (NCBI taxonomy): domain Eukaryota; kingdom Metazoa; phylum Chordata; class Mammalia; order Rodentia; family Gliridae; genus Graphiurus; species Graphiurus murinus. The sequence continues at coordinate 267 of PVLC010002154.1, read as the reverse complement.
AACACAATGATAGCTGAATGTACTACTAGAAGTTGGGATCTAGTTGGAAAAATAAGTCACTTGGGGCATGCCTTGAAACTCTTTCTCTTCTCCTTTCCTCTCCTTTACCCTACCATACCCTCCCTTTCCCTCTCCTCTCCTCTGCTCTCTTCTCCTCTCCTCCTCTTCTTTTCTCTTCTCCCCTCCCTGCCTTCCCTTCCTTCCCTCCCTCTTTCCTTTCCTCCTCTCCTCTCCTCTCCTCTTCTCTTTTCTGCTCTCTCTCTCTCT
>PVLC010002153.1:105070-121517 GCA_004027655.1 Graphiurus murinus | reverse complement strand
CCCCCTCCTCCTCTTCCTCCTCCTCCTCCTCTTCCTCCTCCACCTCCTGCTTGTCTTCATTCTTCATTTATTCTGGGGATTGAACTCAGGATCATTTTATCCCTGTGCTACACCCCCAGCCCTATTTTACTTTTTATTTTGAAACAGGATCTCATTGAGTTGCCGAGGACCTCACTAAGTTGCTGAAGCTCGTCTTGAATCTGTGATCCTCCTGTCTCAGTCTCCCAAGTACTGGAAGTAAAGCCATGCACCACCATGCCCAGCTGCAATGAGTTTTCATTGAACCACTTCTTTCACTGATTTTTGAGTATATTTTCTATTTTATTGATTTCTATTTAATATTTATGTCTTCTTTATTCTGCTTACTCTATTTCTGTTCTATGGTTTTCTCCATTATCTTTTTTTTTTTTTTTTTTGAAGTACTGGGCGCTCTATCTTCGAGCTATACCCCCAGAGCCCTATTTTTTTTTTTTTAATTCTTTATTTTGAAACCAGGTCTCAGTAAGTTGCAGAGTGCCTCACTAGGTAGCTGAGGCTGGCCTCGAACCCAATGCTCCAGTCTCAGCCTCCCAAATGCTAGGATTACAAGCATGTGCCACCACGCCCATCTGGTTTTCTCCATTATCTTAAAGGTAGTACAACGATTGGAGACCTTTCTTCTCTTAAATATAGTCCTCTTTTTGCTTTGAATTTCTCTCTGAATAGTGTCATCCCACCAGTTTTGATATATGTATTTTCACTTTCCTCCAATTTAAAAAGCTTCAAATTTCCCTTTTGATTTCTTCTTTGAACAATGGTTTATCTGAAACATGCCAGGGAGCTGCCAAGTATTCAATTGCTTTCTACATATCTTTTTATCATCAATTTCTAACCTAATTCCATTTGAGCAGAGAACAGATTTTGTATTATTTGAATCAATTCAAGTTTATTGAGACTTGTTTTATACCCAGCATATGGCCAATTTTTGTAAACATTTCGAGTGCATTTGAAAAAGACGTGCATTCCGCTGTCATTGGGCCAAGTGTTCCTCAACTGTTATTTAAGACACCTTGGTCTCTAGTGCTGTTCTGTCTTTGTATACTATCTAATTTTCTGTCTAATTGCTTCATCAATTATTGAAAGAATGGTATTGAAATCTCTATTAGGAACTTCTTGTGTTCTGTAGTTCTATTATTATATGCATAAATATTTATCATTGTTAAATTCACTTGATATACTTACCCCTTTATCATTAAGATCATTAAGATAAGATTATCATTTATATTAAGTTAAAAATTCTTGTCTATAGTCTACTTTGCTATTAACATCATTAATTAAGGTTTCTTTTGATTAGTGTTAGTCTGGTGTATCTTGTGTCATTATTTTACTTTTAATCTATTAACATCTTTATATGTAAAATGAGTTTTCTGAAGAGAACACATAATTTGATTTTATTTTTATTCCAATCTGAATATTTTCAATTTTTTCATTAAGGTGTTGAGATATTTACATTCACTATGACTATTACTATGTTGGGTTTAAATATAACATCTTGATATTTGTTTCATATTTGTCCCATTTTTTTCAGTGCTTGGTTTCTTCTTTCTTCATTTAGAATCTGTTCTTAAGGAAAAACTAGTTAAAGATAAATATTATATCTAATAAAAACATCTTTTTAAAATGACGGTAAAAGCTGGGCATGGTGATACATGCTTGTAATTCTAATATTTGGTAGGCTGAGACAGGAGGATCATAGGTTTGAGGCCAGCCTCAGCAACATAGCAGGACTCCTCTCAGCAACCTAGTGAGACCTTCATTTTTTTTTTTTTTTTTTTTTTTTGTGATACTGGGGATTGAACTAAGGGACATTCTACCTCCGAGCTATACCCCCAGCCCTATTTTTTTATTCTTTATTTTGAAACAGGGTCTCACTAAATTGAGGACTGCCTCACTAGGTAGCTGAGGCTGTCCGCGAACCCGGATCCTCCAGTCTCAGTCTCTCAAATGCTGGGATTAGAAGCGTGAGCCACCATGCCTGGCTTGAGATTTCATTTTAAAATAAAAAATAAAAACAGCTGGGGGTATAGCTCGGAGGTAGAATTCCCCTGGGTTTAGTCCCTAGTACTCTGCCCTCCAGCCCCATACACACACACACACAAACACAATTGCAGTAAGTAAAATACTTTTTAAATAGTTGAAAAATAAAAAAGAAATGTATTGCATTATAAGAAATGTAAAGATTTTCCAAACTGAAAGGAAATGACACATGATTTAAACTTATTTCTGCAAGAAGAAATCAAAGGCATTAAAACTGTTGAATACTTGAGCAAATAAACTATTTTTCTTTCTTAAGTTCCTTAAAAGCCTACAATATTTTAGTGTCAAACGTATAATACTATATTTTGGACAAAGAGCATTAATGAATGGTGAGATGATTTCAAGAGGCCAAGTGGCTATATAACTATAGGATTCAAAGGGAGGGAGGATGAAAATAAGATATGTCCAAGAAGAGAGTATGACATTGGGAATAGTTGTTTTAATATTGGACACATCTGAGCATCTTCAGAATAGAAAAAAGGAAAAAGTTAAAATTTCCCATTTAAAAATATTGTGGATTAACTATTGTAAATCCACGTCATTTATATAAATTAGTATGTATCGATTTCTTATAAATAAAATATCCCTTCAAGTATTTAGTTGATATGCTTAGCTCTGTGAAGAAGGATTTATTCATCAACACTAATCACTAACTCAAATAATGATACATTCTGGAGGGTCTGACCAAATTAATGAAGTTTTAATGGTGTTTTATATTTGCTCATGTTCTGGTAATCATTTCCACCTTTGTTAATGTTAGAGTTACTGATCTCAGACTGCTACCTCCCAGAGTACTCAGACTCACCAATTTATTCCTTTTCATGTTACCAAGAATATCACCTTCTGCAGACAAATATAATGAATGCAAATCAAAATCAATAGCAATAAGTACCAGTACAAAGAGAATTCTAAAAGAGCAAAACCCCTTAAAATGCTAAATTATGGCTTCTTTTATTTGAAGAGTATTCAGAAATTCATGTTTTCATAAATAAAGTGCCTTGGTACTTTTTAAAGGAAAATGAGAATTTGTGCTGTCATAATTATGAGCAACAAATTTTGTACTTTTAAATGCTATGCAAGCAGCCTTATTAATCATATAGATATAAGAATTCTACCAAACCAATCTTGCATTGATTGGTGTATCATTTTTACTTTAAAAAATCAAAATAATTTTTAAATTTCGTGATGTTTAGATAATGAAATTTATTTTCCAAAATGTCATTTCTCCAGATTATGCAGCCAAAGGGAAATCTTGCTTCAGAGTCAGTGCATTTAAATATTTGCTAGTTCTATGTTCATATTGCTGCAACTTCAGAAGGTGAGGACTGTTCTTACAAATATAAGCTAGGTGTAGAATACTTACAAATTATACAGTGAAAGTTGAGTCATTTCAGAACCCAGATAGAATCAGCATGCACATCGATTTCTGCTTCTATTCCAGAATACCTACAAACACTCTAAGGATGATCTTTCTCCCTCTGTCTTCAGTTCTGTACATAATAGAAGTCTATTGTTTTGCAAAATCTTACCAACTCAAATTCATATCTTGCATTTTACGTTTTTTTTCTATTGGTTCCCATAACTTTTCAACTAGTCATAGCTTTTTTGTTTTTTAGATTACAATGAATATCTAATGTAAGAAGTAGTCTCTACCAAGCATTAATTTTCATTAAATGAAGAAGTGATCGCCCTTAGGTGGCAAAAGAGTACTTGACAATTTCTATTTACCTAAATCATATACTGAAATTTGTTTATGAATTTTGAATAATGGATATCCAAATGAGACATTTTACATTTATACAAATCAGTAGATTAGTATAGTTGAAAGATGAAGAACCTAAAAATGTTTTTTAAATATCCTAATATCATCCCCTTATTTTGATATAGTCTTTTATTTGGTTAGCTGGTTAGTTCTCATTTCAATTTTTTTTATACATTACAATGTGCAAATAAAATTCAAATAATAGAAAAATGCTCACAGTTGAGAAAATGTGCTTTATGGCTGATAAATTAGATACTAAATTCAAAAATAATTGCCAATAATTTTGAGTATAACCGAATGAAGGAATATAAATGGCAATGACACCAATGTAAAATATTTTATTATCTTTTCTATTATTTGTATTTTGTTAAAATGCATTCTTATCTAAATGCCATGAGTAATGGTTTAAGTGCAAATAAGAAAAGCAGTAAAGATAATTAATATCTTTGCTTGACTCTTCAGAGATGGAGCCGAATGGATCCCAAACATCATTTGTTATTACTTGCACTACAAAATTTCTCTTTAATGTAGATTTTCAATGTGTTATTTTAATTCTGTTAATTGAAAGCTTGAAACAACTGCAGAAAAGCAATAATAAAAACATAATTAGACAATAAATTATTCTCAAAATCAGGAAGTCATGTCACCTTGTTATATTTCTAAAATAGAGGTTTCTTTTTTGTGGGGGATTTTTTTTTCCTTTCCTTTGTGGTTCATTATAGGTCACTGACTCAGCTTTCACAGAAAGATAGAGAAATAACCATGTATGTGTCTATGTGGTGCACACTTGGTGTAATCTAATTGAGTAAATCACTGCGGAGAACTGTACTTTAGAGGATTACCTACCTCCAAAAACATCCTGACTGAGATGTGTGTCTAAACCTGGGAGACTATGCCAGACAGTCTTTGCCAATAGTGTGAGCTGGGTTTGGAGCCTTGGATCAGATGGTTTCATCCTTTCTTTGGGAGGAACTGGAACTGAAGTCAGCCCTGTGGATAGTCATCTATGTCTGTGTGACTAAACTCCGATAAAAATTTCTGGTTGCTGGATGTGATGGCTCATGCCTGTAATTCTAGTACTTGGGAGGCTGAGGCAGAAGGATTGCAGCTCTGAAGCCAGCTCACAGTAACTCAGTGAGACATTCTTTCAAAATAAGAATATAAATTAATGAAAATTGGGTTGGGTTGGGTTGCAACCCAGCAGTTTAATACCCTTGGTTTCTATCCCCAGTATGGCAAAAAAAAAAAAAAAAAAAAGAAAAGAAAAAAGAATAGTAATGAGGATCAGGTGAACCTCCCTAGTTTCTCCTACCAATGTCAACATTGCCACACACATTATTGGTAAGAGAAACAAGAATTGTTCACAGGACTTCACCAACAGAAGATAGCTGAACTGAACTGAGATCACACCTTCCTTGTCTCTGCTGGTCTCTGCCCCTGTGTGTCTTTTCCATCATGATCATGTGTGTGTGTGTGTGTGTGTGTGTGTGTGTGTGTGTGTGTGTGCGTGCGTGCGTGTGTTTTACTGGGGATTAAAGCCAGGGACATTCTACCTCCAAACTACATCCCCAGTCTTTGTTTGTTTGTTTGTTTTGAAATAGGTTCTTAACAGGTTCCCAAGAGTCTCGCTGTATTTCTGAGGCTGTCTTTGAACCTGTGACCCTCCTGTCTCAGCCTCCCAGGTATTGGGATTACAGGCATGCACCATCATGCCCAGCTCCCCATCATAATCTTAATGTGCATCTTCTTGTTGTCATAACCTGTAACAATGAGTACAACAGATACGCTGAGTTCTAGGAGCCTTTCTCATAAATTACTGAACAGAGGAGTGGTCTCAGAAACCTCCTTACATGTAATAACCACAACTGTAAGCATGTGTACCCTATACTGTACATTTGTATGTATAAATGTATATGAAGAATCCATATATTATATCAATAAGCGATCTCAGAGTTAATGTTCAATTCAATTTTTATTACAAACTTCAGAAATACATACTGGTACCCTTCAGGAGTTTATATAAAACAGATATTTGTGCTAAGAAAAATATTAATAGTCTATCTTGTTTTCAGTGTTTTCCTAAAATGGCCTAAAACATGTAAAAAATTTGAGTATATAATCGATGCATAGATCCATGTCTCTCAGTTAATTCTTGTGTGTGTGTGTGTGTGTGTGTGTTTTACTGGAGATTGAACCCAGGAACATTCCACCTCAGAGCTATACCTCCCACCCCTGTTTCAGCCATCCAAGTACTGGGATTACAGGTGTGTCACCGCGCCCAGCTGCCTCTCTTCTATTCTCCATCTGAGGTGGAAAGAGAAGCCCCTGTGTCCCATCTCTCACTGGAAGGAATTGTTCTGCTCTGGAATCCAGCCTACTTGGTCAATGGGTGACTTTAGTTCTCTCCCGGGCTCAATAAAGAGTTATGATGTTATAGATTTTTTCTTTCCTTGCTAGTTTGGAAGTGATATTCTCTGGAAGTTTTCTGCTTCCTAAGCAGAAGCAGAACACCAAGGTAATATTATATCTTATTCTAGAGTAAGAAATAGTATTTTGAGATGTGGTAAAAAGCAGGGCATATACACTTCTTGTGTCCGTGTTCATATCCACTTGGGTGTTGAATTGGACAAGAATTGACCCAGTATTTTATACAAGAAAGAAGGATAGTTGGGCACCCACTCTAATTTTATTTGAAAATGGTAGAGCTAGAATATCTGGCCCTAAGTTATGATCTATCACAAGGCTGAATTAGCTTAATGAGCACATAATTTCTAAAACTTAATGAACAGAAATCATATCTATTTAGTTGATTTGTTTGTTTGTTTGTTTTGGCACGAAATAGTAAGGAACAAAAACAAATCAAAGAATTCCCTGCTCTTCCTTCTTCCACTCATTTTATTCTTGGCATGACAATTCCCATGTTGGGATGACTGCTCATCCCTTCTCATTCTCCATACTGCATATGAACACACACAGAATAATAAACTGTTTCCTGTTAGTGTTCAGGTTATGGAACTCTGTTGGAAGACAGGTTGGAAATGACTGTGTTCACATTGTCCTTCTCAAAAAATCAGAACTGGCTATACTCCATTTCCTGTGTGGCATAGACACTGTGTTTTTTTGGCCAGATTGAGAAGAGTCGGATGAAAAGCGAAGTCATATTACTACCTTTCTCTCAAGAAAGAGCAAAATGCCTGACTTACAGTAAACATTTAATAATGAATGAGTGAGTGAATAACTTCTGATTAGGATTGTTAATTGAGACCCACACATCTTAAAATTAATGAAGTTCTCCAGCCCCAGATGTTAGTGATAGCTAATTGCTGCTCTTAGATTAATGTTCATCTTTTTTTTTCCCTTTCTTAATTGTCTCTTTGTTGGGAAATGGGAGAAGCGGCATAAAGGATCATTATCTTGATAGAATTTACCTGTTATAAATATTCTATTTTTAACTAAAAATCCTATACTTTTTGCTACAAATCCTAATCTGAGGGCCCAGTTAATATGATTTTCTTTTTGCTTTGGGTTTTATATGGCCTATGATCACATAGACCACTTCTATGATTTCTAAGATGAATGGTAATGAGGAAGTCATGTAACTTTCTTTTTTGAAACTAATGTGATAAAAGTACTGCTCCTATTTACCTCCTTTTTTCAGGATTGAATGAAATTGTAAATATAGATTTTCTTTTGCTCATTCCTAACTTGTGTATGTAGTCATTATGATCTTACTTCCTCTCTAAATTGTGGGCTCCTTTGGATCATGTTAGGTCATAGATTACTTTATAAGCTCAGAGCCTATCATATAGTAAGCACTATCTAATTGTTGATAAAATAAATATTTGTAATAATATAAGGATCATAACAATAAGTTGAATAATCTACAGAATAATAGATTTTTAATCCATTTAAATTTCTTATCAAGCCCAATAAAGAACCATAAATACAGTGAAAATCTGTATCTATTTAAATAGAAGTGGATAACTATTTCTCATTTTCTTGTGGCAGTGTCCTTCTGTTTCTATGAAATGTAGTTATTTTAATTCCCTTATGTCTATAAAATATGAATGATATTTTCATCACATGCCACAAATTTATAATATATTATACAATATATAATCTGCACAAATTGCTCATAAATATAGGCTGTATATATATTCACAAAATAGTAATATGCATAATTTTGCTATTTTATACTGATGCTCTAGTTCTTAGAGCTGGCTTGCTGAAGAATACTCTGTAAATATTTTCATTTCCTTTTGCTTTTCTTCAGTTACTTGGTAAAAAGTGAGAATTTTTTGCAATCCATATTCTATTTGGAAAGAATATCAGACTTCAGATAATAAATACATTTTACCATGTTTGTTTAGTTATTCAAGTAATCCAAAAGAATTACTGAGCTATTTGTATTATTAAGTAAGCTAAATGGTAATTTAACCTAAACATTAAATAATGTACTACTTAACATAAAACATTTTTATAATCCATGAGAAGCAAAAGTATAATAGTGTCTTTCTTTAAACTCACACTTCAGGTTTTAGCTTATATTTCATATCCCCATAGAAAATTCAGAGGACATCTGGAAGGCCCCACTCATTCTACTAGCTACTTTCAAGGTACCCTGTTGATCTCAGAGCAAATGATAAATGAATTTTCATCTGCCCTCTTACTTGTTAAAATGTGTTCCTTCTAAGGGTAGTGACCATTTTGGTCTTCTTCATCAGTGGTTTTCCAGTGGTATTCATCAGTGGTATTTCCTTAGCATAGTGTCCAAAATACAGTATAGTAGCATACATGTATTTATTCAACCAATAGTCGTTGATTTTAAATGTATTATTTAAGTATAACTAAGTTCACGTTTTCTATTTTAAATAGCACCCATATTATGATGCTATTTTATCTTGAGTCAAAAAACTATCATTCTTGTGTAAAGGTCATGCTACTAAGGCTAATTTCCTGTAATGAACTTGCTTCTCAAGTTCCTCAAGGGAAAATACACTGGTGTTGAAGATCTGAAGTATTCTAGTTCCTTCATATAAACTTATTATTAAAAAATTGCCATATTTCAAAGGGATTCATCTTTCCAAAGGGATTGAAATCAGAATATTATAGTAATACATGCATACCCATGTTTATGGCAGCACAATTCACAATAGCCAAATTATGGAACCAGCATAGGTATCCATCAACCGATGAATGGATTTCCACATGGTGGGATATACACACAATGGAATTCTACTCAGCAATAAAGAACCAAATTACGTCATTTGCAGAAAAATGGATAGACCTGGAGAACATTGTTTAGTGAGATTAGCCAGGCACAGAAAGTGAAGAGTTATATGCTTTCTCTCATAAGCAGAAGTTAGGGAGTGATCAGGATACAAGAAGAACTTTAGATAATGGAGGAGAAACCCACAGAGGGAGCAAGGGGAGAGAAGAGAATTGATAAAGAAAGACTTCCATCGATGTTGTAGAGCTCTGTGAAATTATCAATGCCAATCTCTGTATCATGGATGGGGACGGAGAGGGAGAGGAGAGGGAGTGAGGGGGAAGTTCACCAAATGCTGTGTGCATGTATGTCCCTATCACTTTGCACTACATTATTATGTGAGATTACAATGCACCAGTAAAAGTATATTAATATACAAAAGAATAAGCCCAGCATGGTGGCACATGTCTGTAATCCCAATACTTGGGAGACTGAAACAGGAGGAACCCAGGTTTGAGGACAATCTCAGCAAGTAGTGAGACTTTCACCAACCTAGCAAGACCCTATTTCCAAATAAAAATAAAATAGGGTTGGCGGGGTGTTGCTCAGAGGTACACTCAATCCCCAGTGGACAAAACACACAAAAAATAAATTTAAATTAATTATAATAAAAAAAATATTTTCCTTTTGGGAAGCAGAGTTGAGGAAGGCTTACTATCCACAAAAGACTTAAGTCTATTGCATATAATAGTTTTAAAAATTAAATTAATATGGCTTAGTTTATTAAGAAAAGGTGGATGGGAAATTTGTTTAAAATGAAGCAAAGATGAATGTAGAAATTCAAAAGTAATAGGTATCTAAATTTAGTCCCTTCTTTACACTTTTCATATTTTCTCATAAGTTCAGTATATTTTGTTGTGCAAAATATTTTAAAGATAGTGTAATTCTGGTATCAGTAGACTTCTTTAAATTAATGTTGCTTCACATCACTTGAAAGTAATTAGTTAATGCTCTGTCAGAGGCATTAGTTGTGTTTTAAAAAGAATATTTATTTTTGTCCTTTATTATACCAAATGAAAGGATATATATGTAATATAAGCATCTGTATGTATAATATTTTATTTTAAACATTTTATTAAATTAATCCAAATATATTACTTGTAAAAACAATGCAAAATTTACTAATTTTAAAAAAATATTTTTATCCATAGGTATTCATATAATAATAATTATAAATATAAGGGCTCTAGATATGGTGGCATATTTTCTCTGAAAACACATTGTATTTTGCTATAAAAACATGACAACAGTATGGTTCTAATTACCTCCTATATTATGGAGAGTGGCAGCCAGCCAATGAACTGCATTTTTTTTTCTCCTAAAAGGATATAACCAAATAAATAGTAGATGAAGCTTTTGTTGACTCTTGGATATGTAAATTAAGCATGCTATTTAACAAGTTATTTTGTCATCCTGATGAGTGGAAACATTGATTTGCAAGACTAATTATACTCACTATTTTTAGAGCAAGCAAAGGGTTTTGCATTATGTAGTTTTGTAGGGCATCAGAATTCGACAGGCAGGTTCCCTGCAGGTCAAGGCTCTTCAGAAGATGCTGGGGATGTTTACACAGAACTCAGCTTGGTAGAGGAGATGAGGTTTATAATTCAGTGATTCACTGTGGGGCCATTTTGCATTTCGAAGTCAATTGGAGCTGTCTGCTTCAACAACATCTTCCCAAATGTCAATGAGGGTCTGTAAATAGACTACTAATTACTAATATATCTTTAGTGGTAAAATAGTTCAGACCTTTATTAGTTCTCTAAAGAGCACAGCATAAAAATATTCTTCTGTTGCCCCAGTAAAATGTCTTGTGAATCAATTGAGATCCATTGAACAAATGTGTTTTGTGCTCAACTGCTTCAGAGAGAGTCCCAGTAGAGAAATGAGTACTTAGGTTTGGGATTTATCCCAAGAAATAGAGAAACAATTATCTTTTCCAAGGGACAAAGTGTGTAATAACCACTTTAACACAAAATTAAGTTTAATTTTCAACTACAGTGAAATTCAGGTTTTTTGTGAAATGCAGGAATGTATTTTCTAGGCAAATTTTTGAAGAACTATTTTCTTTTGAGCACATTTTGGGTAGAACCCTCTGAATTTTAATGTTGTGTTAAGAGAAAGTGGAAATATGCATAACCTGAAAATATGTATCCAATCACATGTCTATACCAAATTTATTATATAACATAAAATACAGTCTTACTGATAAGTTTGGCAAAGAATTTTTTTTTAATATAGAAAGACAAAATGGGACTATCTTGTAGAGTTAGTTCTGTTCAGGGACATTACTATAATCCTGTATCATGGAAGGAATTGTATGTCTAGTTCTAACACAGGTCTTTTAAAGACTCAATGTCAAAGCACAGTCTGGAGTTGACAGAAGGTTCTTACTAGTGGCAATGGCTATATTTGCAAGATTCACATCTGTACTACTAAGCTATAACTTTAAATCTTTACCTTCCATCTCCTTCCTTGCATGGTTGTATGGTGTTGGGGTATATGTGAACAGTTAGTCATCAAATTGAAGGTCACGTTCAGAGAAGTAAAACTAGTTTAACAGCATCTTTATCGTATTTTTAAAATTTTTTCCATCTTCAATGCTGATTAAAGACAAATTTTACCCATACATTTCAAAGAATGAGTTAAACATGGTCCTAGTCACATGTTATATAACCAGAGAGAGAGATGAAGTAACATTTGTAGACGATCAATTTCATGGGCAAGGCACTATGCTAGGATTTTCATCCCTGTTATTTTGTTTAGTCTGCACAACAGTCCTGTGAGATTGGGATTATTTTCCTTACTTTATGAAAACCGAGCACCTCAGATGAGAATAAGTCGGTCTGTCAGATGCGGCACTCAGCTAGCCAGCTGCAGAACTGGAATGCAAAACAGATCTATTTGACTTCAAGTCTGTTTCTTCTTTATAATCGGAGCAAGAGAATTTCAGGGCTTTAACTATGAAGGAGGATTTGATCACCCAGTAAAATTGTTTGGTGCTTGAATTGCTTCTAAAACAACTCTTAATTAGTCATCAGCCGATATTTAAAGATTGCTAATGAGAAACTGCTGCCCGTTTAGTTACTTCAAAAAAGGCTATAGCTATCCTGTTCAATATCTTAGAAACTATCCACATGTGCACAAGTGAATATTAAAATTAAACAACTAAGAACAGCCTTTCAATCTCATTGGCCATGCTACAAGTGTTCAGTAGCCACATGTGTCTATATCACTTTGGACTTCAAAGATAAAGCATTTTCTAAAAAGAAAAACATCTTATTGGATGCTGGTGTGTGTGTGTGTGTGTGTGTGTGTGTGTATGTGTGTGTGTGTGTGTATTACTGGGGATGGGATCCAGGGTCATTCTACTTCTGAGCTATATCCTCAGTCCTATTTTATTTTGTTCATTTTGAAACAGGGTCTCACTATTTTGCTGAGGCTGGTCGTGTACCTCCAGTCTCAGCCTCCCCAAGTACTGGGATTACAAGCAGGTGCCACCGTGCTCAGTCACAGTTTACTTTTAAACATGCTCAGAACACTCAACAGTAACTATAGTTGGGCAAAATTATCTAATACAATTTACTATTTATAGTAAAGTGTTGGGTATCCCAGGTGGCTGAGTGTGAGCTGTGGCTTGCAGCCACTGCCCAGCATCACAAGGGAACACATATCAAATATCACTAGCCCAGGAAAAGATCAAAATTCAAAATATGGTTTCTACTGAGTGCATATCACTTCCACACCATCATAAAGTTTAAAAATCACATCAGATGTCAAGGACTACCTGAAAATACATTCATGCATATATGTATGCATAACATGTATGTTTGTACACATATCTACAATCAACTCCCACAGAAATGTCTAAGATATTTAAAAAATTTCAGGAAGATTGGAGTTGCTAAGGCCTAAGCACTCTTAAATCTAGCTTACTGATGAACAACCTCCACTCCCCAGGTGAAGGATTTTAAGCCTCTTTTAATCCCCCTATGACTTGAGAGCACAGTTGGAAGGTGGTTGTTCTGGAAAAAATTATATTCATCAAGATTATAATTGTTATATGTAATTATAGATATCAGAGGTGGAATGGAGTTCAAAATCATCTCATTCAAAAACCTTATTTTGCAAAAGAGGAAACTGAAGTCATTATCACCCTTCAAACTTAACAGCCTACGTTTTTTTCTGGTTTGCTTATTTCTAATTTCCATTTGCTACATATAGATGAGAAAAATAAACTAGAGTTCTTTCAATGAAATCCACGAATGCAGTTAAGAGGGCATGGATCCCTTGAAATTGTATATATATATATATATTTTTTTTTTTATCACTTATTGTACGTGACTAAAGGGAATGATCCCCATAGATTTCATCAAACTCTCAAGGCATTTAATGATAACTCAAAATAGAAAAAACTATGGCCTGGAAAGTATGGGCATCTTAAGTTTCTTACAGAGTGATCACATTTCTGGCTTTAAAAGACTTGCCTTATAGTAATGACTCCAAAAATAATAAGAAATGGGCAGGCCTCAGAATTAATCCATAAGGCAGTTCTCTCTTAAATGGAGCTCTTAATTGAATTGTAAACACGTTAAATTAAAATAAGCAATTGCATATTTGATAAAGAGACTGGATCTTTGGTTGCAAACACTGTAGAGTAATATTGTTAATAACAAATTCAGGTTTTAAGAAATAGAATATATTTTTCTTACTTGCCTAAAATAAAAGCACCAAGGAAATACTAAACAAACTCTTAAAAATGTTCAGAAATGTTCTTGACTTAATTTATTCCAGTTTTGATGATGTATAAAGCCCAGAAAACGAATAATGTTGTGTGAAAACTGCAGGCTGGACTTCATTTTAATTTCAATTATTGTGGCTATGTAATAACTCTTAATGTTTCTCAAGTTTAAGTGTTCATAATTTGTTATTTTGATTTTTGTAATCTTTTATAAAATTTAGAAATGCCAACTGGGAAAGGCTGTCATTATTTCTGATACTATTTACAGCCTGTCTATCTATGTAGTATCAAAAGATTGAGACCTGTTTAATGATTGCTGGGTTGTTTTTTTTTTTTTTCAGTTTTAGATAATTGCCATTTTGAATGATTATTCTCCTGTAGGAAATTAAATGCTATTAGCAATGCGTTCACATTTTTTTTTTTCTTTTAAAGTGCTGCTTTGAAATAATGTCTCATTATGTGAATAGTCTTGAAAAAAAAAATGAAGCTATCGAAGCACAGAAGTGGACATTTCTCACACAGGGTCTTCCAGGAAGCTTTATGCCTAGCAATGTGATGTAATTGGGAAATCCGTAATGAGCGCTCTGGTACTCCAGTGTACTTGCCTCATAGCCTGGGAGAAAAATGCTGCCGAATGATCAGCATCCAAGTGTTTATGCACTGCCCCCCTCCACATGGCGCTGGGAAATGGCTGTCTCTCTCCAAAAAAGAGTAGTAATTGTCAGATTTCATTGGGACCCAGATGGGAGAGGGTGTGCATCTACACCGGATGATTATCCCATGTTGAGTTAAGCAGAGGAGTGGCTTTTTATTAGCTTACTGGAATTGAGTACCCTCTTGTGTCTGGCAGGGATAGAAATTGATAGTCTACTGGCCAGAGGTACAGGGATGATAGGTCTAACTTTACAGAAAATCTGAAACTTGGATCATGGATGCAACCATCTAGATAGGTATTTATCTAATCTGATCATATAGTAGAAATTAGTGTGTACACATATGTGTTTACAGAGCCTACATGTCCTGTATATATTTTAAACACTGCTTTAAATAAATCACCATGTAAATCATGGAATATTATTTTCCTTTTTTTTTTTTTTTTTTTTTTTTTGCAGTACTGGGGATTGAACTCAGGGGCATTCTACCTCCGAGCTATACCCCCAGCCCTATTTTTTAATCTTTATTTTGAAACAGGGTCTGCTAACTTGCAGAGGGTCTCACTAGGTAGCTGAGGCTGGCCGGGAACCCAGGGGCTGAGACCAGAGGAATATTATTTTCTAAAGAGGTTAAAGAGATTCATTGCTTTTAGGTAGGTTTACATACAACTTCTTATGGCCAGTTTTTGGATTACAAAACACACTGAAGTTTCATATAGTCTGTTCAACCTCTCACTCTGGCACTTAAGAGGAAATATTAGCAAGGACTCAATACTTTCAAGGAGACAGCTCCCAGGGACAAAGGCGAGAGCTGAAAGTGGACAAAGATTTTGTGTAAGATCTCACTCAGTGTCTTATATCACTGTTGTTTTTCAGTCACATTCGGATAAAAACAAAGTGTTAAAAAATGCTACTTTATTATACACAGCAGAAATTTTCCTTTTCTGGCTCATAATCCATTTATTCCTCTGTTTTTACTAACAAATATGACAACATTTAAATGTCATTTTGGCTACATGAAATTTTTGAATTACTATGTATTCAACTAGCATATGTTTTTTCTTAATAACTTGTGAGCTTGAGTTATAACTTTTAAGCACTGAGTCCTATTATACCTGGGCTCCTATTGGTCCTCTTACTCAGACTTGTAAATACCGTGTACCAGTCTGTGAAAAACAATCTTCAGAGCACATCATCTGTCTTATAAGACTGCTTCTTATTTAAACTTTAATCAAAACTAATCCTGAAAATTAATAATTTTATCTATTTGTTTATTTTGTGGTGCTGGGGATCAAACTGAGGGGCATTCTACCTCTTAGCTACACCTTCAGACTGATTTTATTTTTTATTTGGAAACAGAGTCTCACTAAGTTGCTCAGGCTGGCTTCAAACTTGCAATCCTCCTGCCTTAGCTTCCCAAGTACTGGGATTAGAGGTGTGCACCACCACGTCTGGCTAAATTTTATTTTTGATATAATAAAAAAGTCTACGTATTTATAGAAATACAGAAAATATAGTACTGAAAAGTAGAAGAAAATTTAATACCCAATGACAATGATTCTGAATCTTTAGCTGCAGTTTCTTCCTAGATTTTCCTGTATGTATTCTTTATTATTAAAATGACAGTTTTATAATGTTTGAGCTGTCATTCTGTACATATCATAATTTAGTGAATCATAAGGAGCAACCTAAAACCAAATAGTAAAGAAATATTATTAAAAACGTGAACAAGCCGGGCGTGGTGGCACACGCTTGTAATCCCAGCATTCGGGAGGCTGAGACCGGAGGATCCGGGTTCGCGGCCAGCCTCAGCTACCTAGTGAGGCACTCCGCAACTTGGTGAGACTCGGTTTCAAAATAAAGAATAAAAAATAGGGCTGGGGGTATAGCTCGGAGGTAGAATGCCCCTGGGTTCAATCCCCAGTACCGCAAAAAAAAAAAAAAAA
>PVLC010002153.1:92141-104970 GCA_004027655.1 Graphiurus murinus | reverse complement strand
CGTGAATAAGCCAGGCATGGTGGTACACGCTTGTAATCCTAGTACTTGGGAGGCTGAGACAGAAGGAGGAGACAGAAAGGAGGCTTGTATACCATAGTACTTGGGAGGCTGACTCAGAAGGATTGCAGGTTCGAGGACAGCCTTAGCAAATAGTGAGACTCTTACCAACCTAGCAAGACCCTGTTTCAAAATAAAAATATTGCTGTGGGTGTAGCTCAGAGGTAGAATGCCCCTGGGTTCAATCACAGTGCCACAAAAACAAAATAAAACAAAAAACCAATGTGAATCAGAATCCCACTCACATCCTTTAGACTTCTTATTAGTGTGAATGTCATTCATTGGATAGTCCTGTCCCCATTTCTTGGCGTGGAGCTATTCTCTGGTGTCCAGAGCCTACTGGCCACTTCCTTGAGGCTCTCCAAAGCATCAGAGTTAACATCCTATAGAAACAGCTCTCATCGGTGACTGCTGAGACTGGTGATAGATACCCAGTTCCTTTGCCCCTTGGCTGGGTGATTCTGGCACTTTCTCTCTGCCTCCAGAGTTCCAGCAGCATCTGGTTCAGTATACCATGTTTATCGATTTCTTCCTCTTTTTTGAATCATTTCATTATTCTCCTACCAGCATTTCCTGGGACCACCTCCCAAATAAAGAATTTGTACTCAAAACCTAAAGTTTGTATGCTTGTATCATGAAGATAACTGGATAGTCAAAAGAACCTTCATATCCTATCCTATTCAGTATTCACCCAAGAATTATGTCTGTACAAATTTTAAGATGAGCCTGGCATGGTGGTGCACGCCTTTAATCCCAGTACTTTGGAGGCCGAGACAGGAAAATTGTGTGTTCGAAGTCAGTCTTAGCATGTTAATAAGACTGTCAGCACCTTAGCAAGACCCTGTGTCCAAATAAAAAATAAAATAGGGCTGGGGCATAGCTCAGAGGGAGAATGTTCCTGGGTTCAATTCTCAGCACAAGAAGGAAGGAAGGAAGGAAGGAAGGAAGGAAGGAAGGAAGGAAGGAAGGAAGGAAGGGAGGGAGGGAGGGAGGGAGGGAGGGAAGGAAAGGAGGGAGGGAAAAATGAAAAGAAAAGAAGAAAAATAAAAATTAAGATGTGTCATATTTCTCTGTGGTCAAAGAAAATTAGACAAAATCAAATAGAGTGCTAGGCTTTAGAACATCTATTATTTGATAGCCTGCCAATGTTTTCAAAATAGAAACCAAGGCAATTAAATGAGGTAAGCTGTTGAAGCTATTGTCATTTGAGGACCAACCAAGCTAAAAAATATGCCAATTAAAGTTAGGAAAAAAGTGAATTTATAATTTGTTAACTGAAAATAAGAACCTCATTTTTGGATTATTTTACTAATTTTCATGATTTAATAAGTGAAGATAGTGCCTTTAAAATTAGAATTTGATAAACAAAAGTGGTATTTCAATGAAAAGTTGATACATTTTAATTTGGTAAATGGAGATGTATCTCATTTATTAATAGAGATGAAGTAGCATGACCCGTCCTGTGAGATGTATCTGAACTCTCTTAACTGAATGAGGCATAGAGAGATAAAAGGGAAGTTTCCAATCCAGGTCTGCTTTCAGTCTCCACTCACTGGCTGGGAAAGAGGCTTTGTCACTCCCTGGGCTTGTCTACTAACCAGTTTCCTTATTTGTAAAACTGAGATACTAATATTCACTAAGCATGAGAAAATGAATATAAAGTACTGGGCCTAATGGCAAGTGGGAATTACTCAGAAAAATAGTAGATACACACAATCTATGCCCTCCAGCTTTATCCTTTCATATGACATTTCTAAACCCAATTTTTCTATCACCCACTTAGTTTTGATAAATGTTGAAATGATTTAATTAGAGATGAAATATTTTCAGACCATATACTCTTCTGAACTCCATATCTCATTTTGAAGAGAAAAAAATCATCCACTTATCTTCTCCCTATGTTATCTTAAGGAATATTTTTATTTGCAAACATTCCCTTTTTGTGCTTAAGAGTATATAGGAAATGTAAATGCTTCCATTTCATAAAAACTTATAGAATTCGTTTATCTTGCTCTAGAGACTGACTTGACCTTGGTTTGAACCTTGTTTTTCTTTAAGCCTCTCCATAGGCAGACAGGTCTTAATTTTTGTACTTCTTCTGCCATTTTTTTACCGACTTCAATTTCAAACTTTAGACACCCTCATGGATAGCCACTCCTTTTGCAATCATAAGTTGGTTTTATCTCAATGTCTTTGTATGATATTTTGCTTCCATGTAAGATTATGGAGAAGTCTGAACAATATCAACCCCTTTATTAATGCCTTTTTCATTCAAGCAAAATTCTAAGCTCCAAGATTCCCACTACCTGTACAGTCCTTTCTTCTGAGACTGAGATTGGGTATCACTGCCTCAATTATGATATATCATATAGCAAAGAGAGACTTTTCCAATGTAATTAAGGTCCCTAATCAGTTGACTTGTAAGTTCATCCACAAAGAGAAGATTATCCTTGGTGAGACCTAACCAGGTGAGCACTTGCAAGACAAGATTCCCTTGCTGGCCCAGATAAAGCAAACAGCCATGCTATAAACTGCACCACAGAAGCAGCCTGGAGGACATCACAGGGGCGATCTCAGGTCTTCCCACCAGACATTCTGCCCATAGCCAGCAAGAACACCGGGACCACAGTTCTACGACACACAGAACTGATCATCACCAATCTGAAGAGCTTGAGCGAAAACCTCAAACTCCAGATTCTACCATTGCCCTTGAAAACCCCATTTCAGTTCCTAAAGTTCTGCACTCTTGACCTACAGAAACTGAGATAACACATGGCGGTTGTTTTAAGTTCCTAAATTTGTAGCAATGCAGCAGTAGAAAATGAACATACCCACACACTCTGGCTCAAGCAAAATTTTACAATCACTCTCTAGGCCTTTTATTGTTTTCTCTGATGTGCTTATGGAGGAATGTCAGCTTTATGCTCTGTTTGGAACTTTATTCCTTCTGACTGTGAAAAGAAGGCAGAGTAATTCAGAGCATGAATGCACTTTAGAGTTCAAAACAAAACAAAACAAAATTTTCTGCCAACTTACTATGTTTAACCACAATTTGGTGGAGGAGACAAAATGCTGATAATTTAAAAAATGGTGAGCCGGGCGTGGTGGTGCATGCTTGTAATCCCAGCATTTGGGAGGCTGAGACCAGAGGATTCGGGTTTGCGGCCAGCCTCAGCTACCTAGTGAGGCCCTCCGCAACTTAGTGAGACCCGGTTTCAAAATAAAGAATAAAAAATAGGGCTGGGGGTATAGCCTGGAGGTAGAATGCCCCTGAGTTCAACCCCTAGTACTGCAAAAAAAAAAAAAAATGGTGATAATAATATTGATAATATTAATGGCAAACAAACATTTCACATTTATTAGATGATACACTTAATATGCAAAAAGTTTAGTTAAACTCTGTATTTTATGGTAATTCTCATTTAGCAAGGAGAAAATACCCTTAGAAAAAAATGAAATGACTTGCTGCAATTCACTTGCTAAGTGGTGGAACTGGGTGTTAAAGAAGGTTGTCTTAAGCCGGGCATGGTAGCACATACCTCTAATCCCAGTACTTGGGAGGCTGAGGCAAGAGAATTGAAAGTTGTAAGCCCGTCTCAGCAACTTAGTGAGGCCCTCAGCAACTTTCTGAGACCCTGTTTCAAAATAAAAAATAAAAAGGGCTGGCAGTATAGCTCAAAGGTGAAATACTCCTGTGTTCAATATCCATTACAAGAAAAAAAAAAAAGTTGCCTTTCTTCTTCCAGAAACTTAGCTTTTGATCAATGCCTCCGCAATTGTGATTTTTTAAAAAGGAAAAGCCATTTAAAATGTAGGAAGATTAATAATTTGGAATATACAGAATGAAAATGATTCAAGAATAATCAAATTCAATGTCCTTAAATGAGATTCACAGTGCACTAAGATTCAGGTCAAACTTGAATATGGATCAACCAGTTACCTAAATACTTCAATGATACAAAACTGCAAACATAGGCCTGGAAAGCTAACTGCATGATTAAATTTGCTGAACTACTAAGTAAAGCTAAATAGAAGTTCTATAGATTAGTATAACTTAATAGAACTTTACAGACGATTTAAACCAAGACCATCATTATACAAATTAGTGATATGAATCTTAGGAGACAAAGGGACTTGTTCAAGATTAGCTAATTTTCCTTTCGATTAACACTGCCTTCAAGAAGCAAAAAAGAAATCATAGGAATGTAAATGAAGTTATGAGATCCAAATTCTGATGAGAGCCCTCAGATCCCTGTGTGCTGCTTTTCTTGAAGATGTAGTGATGCCGTTGCTTTCTCTCTCCTATGCAGAATCAGGGGAAGTTGTAAAATCAGGTTCAGATGGGGTATATCCAGGAGACAGTGTGTAACATCTTCAAGATCGACAACAGAAAAGAGAGACATGCCAAAATACTAGTTATTTCCAAGGTCTTGAAATATAAGCTATTAGGTCCATATGTGTTGAATTTCTAAATTTAGCCAATTTTTCAGGACCCACCTGCAATGAAATCATTACTGGTTTTACATAGACATATAAAGAGCCCCTGATGTTCTCTCTTAGTGTCCTTGGAATTTTTCTATGAATTCCATTTTCCGCCATGACATTATTTTGCATTTTTCATCCTTTGCTACATGCATTCCAGAACACTCTTAACCTATGGAAATTTCCCTGCTGGCCCCTGGAAATTTACCAAAAAATAACCTCCTCCAGGGGTAGGTGGTATATAAGCCATTCCTAACACATCCATCCACTGTATCTTTGTACTGTGTGTTGTATATTTTGATGAGCACACAACATGCAGTGTGATTTTATGAATATCTGTTCAATAGCTCAGGTATTGACTACAAGTCATAGCAAGCAATTCTAAACCCATCCCAATCATTTTTTTCCTACTGAAATCAATGGCCATGGCTTTAAAACAGGAATCAATAACAGTGACAGGTTTCAATGCTATTGCTAGGAATTTATATTAATATAAACAGCATCCACATTATACCTGACCCCGTGTCACAGGAGGCAGAAAATCAATACCCTTATATCCCTGCTTGGATTAGATTCTCTTCTCGGAATATGCTAATTACAAGTCAACCACAGTGCTAACATTTTCTGCATAATTAAGGTAATTTTATAAGGTAAGATAAATTTTAACATAGCAAGCACTTTTGTTGAGGAAATTAGTACCAAATTAAAGAGCATTCAGAAACCTAATTGTCGATAACATTGCTGGTCACAAGAGTTACTTGTTGGAACCCAAGAAATCAACATTGTAAGTCACAAATGTCCTCTGCTTAGTGTTTCTATTATTAATAGTAAAGTGCGGGGTGTATATGCTTGTAGGCGTGTGTGCACATGTGTGTCTTCAAGTGCCAGTTCAAAGTGTGGAACATCCTGAGATGTTTCTGTACATGTATAATGGGGAGGTAGAAAAGCAATTTAAAGCAATAGAATGCATTACTTAATGTCAGTACAGCTTTCAATGTGACTCAAACTTAATGATTTTTTGAGGGGAGAAATAAATGGGTTGAGCTCCATCAGATGTCTACTCAATTTCACACCATAGATAGTGTTTTAGAAGAAAATTTACTGTGGAAGGTGGAAAAGTAATTACTCTGCAACCACAGAACTATTTTCCTTTAAAAGGTGCATTAATAATTTGGCCTTGGCCTTAGCAAAAAAGCAGTGGGAGATATTGGTGTGTGGGGGGGGGGGGATCTACTAGTACAGAAATATCCAAATCTAGAAGAAATTAGAAAATTAGACCTTTAAGATATTCTGAATGAATAATAAAATATTATCATAGAAACTGAAAGAAATCCAAGGAATCTGTGTCATAGCTTAGAAATGCAAATGGTCTAGCCTAGTCTTTCTTAAATTCCCTAACTGGTTAACACTCTTGAAAAGTCATCTATTATTTTAAATGTATGCTCATCCACAAAATAACCTTTTATTTCCTCTCATTGCTAGCTTTATTTTTTTCTTCTTTGCCAGTGAGTTTGAATCTATAAACTCTTTTCAGGATAGTGTCTTCTGTCTCTTCTTAGTATGAATTCTAGAGGAGTTCTATGGCTTTTGATTTGTAATGTCTGCAACTCCTGGAGCACTTGTCTTTAATTCCTCGGTGTCACTCACTTATTATCAATCGACAAGAACAAAATAAAAATGGTAAAATAAAAAAAAATCTCAATCACAACAAAGATGTATAAGCATAATCATATTTTATGACTTTGAAATGTTGATATGTAACTGTATCTTGTGAGCATAACCAAATTGTGAGGGTGGAAAAAATGTTCAAAATAAAGCAGCAACCTACACATTAAATGTACTATCCGATGATATTATTGAATCATCCTTCCATGTCCCTGGGTTCCACGTCTGTCAATTAAGCCAACTGAGGACCAAAAATATTTGGACAAAAAATATTGCATCTATATTGAACATATACTAACTTGCTATACTATTATTATTCCTTAAATAATACAATGAAAGCTCTACTTTTTATATTTTAGCTATTTATTCTTAGCTACTCTTCCTGGGTGATTATTTCTTTCCCTAGTAAAAATTGTAAAATTGTAAAATTCTAGGACAGGATGTTGGAATGAAGAGGGAGGTCATTTATTTTTTTTAGTAATAATTCTATGTTGATATATTACTCAAATCCCACTTTACTCCTAGATTAATAAAATATGAATTTTTGTTTACTCATTCATTCAAAAATTTTAATTACCCAGTATATACCATGTAATCTACTAGGTCACCAGAAATATAGAATGATAACCGGGCAGTATGTTAGAAGTTGATAACCTAATGGAAATAAAATTTATAAAAAGTGTATGTTCATAATAAAATATAACCATTATAATAGAAATTACGAAGAGGGTTGAGAATCAGAGAAAAGCTACTTTAAGAGTTAATGTGCAGAATGGGATGGGTGCTAACAAAATAAGGGTTTTAGCTGGGCATGATGGCGCATGCTTGTAATCTCAGTACTTGGGAGGCTAGGACCGAAGAATCCAGGTTCACCGTCAGCCTCAGCTACTTAGTGAGACTCTCCGCAACTTGGTGAGACCTTGTTTCAAAATAAAGAATAAAAAATAAGACTGGAGGTGTAGCTCAGAGGTAGAATGCCCCTGGGTTCAATCCCCAGTACAGCAAAAGGGGGGGGGGGTAAAACTCTTAGCTGGGTATGATGGCACATGAATGTAATCTCAGTACTTTCCAAACTGAGACAGGGGGATCACAGGTTTGAGGCCATCCTCATCAATTGAAGGAGACCCTGTTTCAAAATAAAATAAGGCTGCTGGTGTTGATTCAAGGTAGAACACCCCTGAATTCAATCCCTAGTACAAAAACAAAAACAAAACTGCAACAACAAAACACTCAGCTTAATTTGAAAGATTGGGTGTGCCATAAATAGATTCTAAACTATAAATTTGACAACTGTTCATAAGCCATTTATTCTACTTTAAAACATTGAATGTTGAATTTGGAGAAAACTTAATTCTGATTTCATTTTTTTCTCAAACTCGCAAAAAGAAAAAGAAAAAATGGATGATATAGTAGTACTAACAAAGAAGGTTAGCCTTTTGCATATGTGAATACAATTTTGGGTGTGTTGTGTTTCATTCCTGGCACTGGTCATGCAATGTGTTCTACTTGGGCTTACCTTGCTGTTTCTGGACCGCCTTTCTATCTGTAAACTGTGATAATATTTTCCCCAGTGTCTCCCAGGACAATGTGGTCAATACAATATTGTTTCTATTCTTATTTTTTTTCTTCTCATATTGAATTGGCTAATAGTCTGCCTGGCTAGCATATCTCTCTTCGTGCCCCCAGAAAATCCACCAGTGGTGTTCCCAAGAGGCACAGTAGGGAGGGCATCTCTGGTCATCACCAG
Organism: Graphiurus murinus; assembly: GCA_004027655.1. Lineage (NCBI taxonomy): Eukaryota > Metazoa > Chordata > Mammalia > Rodentia > Gliridae > Graphiurus > Graphiurus murinus. The sequence continues at coordinate 97,019 of PVLC010002153.1, read as the reverse complement.
AGGATCTCACTTGGCCTGATCCACAGATGAGTAGGTGGGAATGCATCACCTCCACAACTTCCTAAACAAGATTCTGATCGCTGGAGTGGAGACCTTTCAGAGCTGACCTCCTGGCCAGGAGACTACTTACTTATGTGTCACAGTAAGGGCCATTACTGATTTTGAAGGGAGGGAGGAAAGTTTAGGGGATTGATATGAACTTGGCTACTGCTTTCAGACTTTCAACTTTCAAAATGTTCTTCCTTCTACCTTGACTTTCTGTTCTTTCCTTTTGGATTTTTATGTCCTTTTGTCATTTTTTTAAGCATATCACTATCAAGACATATTTTCTGTGAGTGTGTGTGTGTGTGTGTGTGTGTGTGTGTGTGTGTGTGAGAGAGAGAGAGAGAGAGAGAGAGAGAGAGAGAGAGAGAGAGAGAGAGAGAAACTAGGAATTGAACCCAGGGGTATTATACCTCCAAGCTACATCCCCAATTGTTTTCATAAAACTTTTTTGTTTCTTTTGAAACAGGATTTCATCACAGCTAGGTTGCTGAGAGTCTCACTACGTTGCTGAGGCTGGCCTCAAACTTGCAATCTTCCTGTCTCTGCCTCTCAAGTACTGGTATTACAGGTGTTCACCCCCAGGTCTGGCAAAATATTTTCTTTATTATGCGTTACATTCAGAAATTCCCAATAGGGGGGAACAGAGATGGCAAAGTCAAGGAAGTCTGCACTTTCCTTATTATCCGTGGCTCAGACATGAAACAGTGAGAAAGCTGCTTCTGAGCAAGGCAGATGACTGAGGGAATTCACTGAAATTCATTCAATATTGGGCAGTCAGAAACTCAGAGACCCAGAAATTCTGATGTTTCAATGAGGAGACAAGAAAAAGAACATCGTCCCCATGCAGATGGTGGCAGCAGTACACCAGTCACCGCAGAGGGGAGGGGTAACACAAAGGGAAGAAGAGAAAAACACGAGGGACAAATTTGGCACTGAAACAGCTTGTAGAGGAGAAAGGCAGGCTGAACTTCTCTGAACCAGAGGTTGCATGACGAGCTGGAGTTTGACAACTACTCAGTATTTCTCAACCAGTGAGTGGAGCACTGGGCGGGAACTGTCTTGAGGAGGTCACGGTGGAGCTTGCTGCTTCCTGAATGCAAGCTGAGTATCACATCAAGTCCTGCCACACTGTCTGTCAGGGACTACCCTGACAGAGGTAGTTGAGGGTGTGCCTGGCAGAACACAATTGAAACAGGCACAGAGGATATTGTGCCCAGGAGGATTCGGGTCAGAGACATAGTGGGGAGGGCAACTCTCTTTCCCTTTGAGCCTGGTGGCTTGCACCATCAGCTCAAGAGGGTCAGGGAACTGAACGGGTGGGTGTGATCAGTCAGGGAATGATCCTTGGAAGGCTGTGTTTGTGGGGGGTGGGCTAGTCTGGACCAGGCATGCCTCCTCTTCACAGGGGGGTTTGTTATTCTGCCTTAAGAGTGGAATCCTTCAGCCAGGTATGGTGGTACTCCCCTGTAATCCAGTAATTAGGAGGCTGAGACAGGAGGATGAAAAGCTGGAGGCTAGTCTCAGCAACTTAGGGAGGGCTCAGCAACTTAGTGAGATTCTGTTTCTAAATAAAAAATGAAAATAGCTGGCAGTTTAGCTCAGAGGTTGAATGCCTCTGGGTTCAAACTCCAGGACCCCCTTCCCGACTCACCTCATTCCCATAAAAGACTGGACTCCTCGGGAGGCCCCTGAAATCAAGAAGTCCAGAGCAGAGATGATCATCTGCTCCATTCTAGAGGTATACTGATACCACTTAGCAGAGTTCCAGATCAGACCCCCACCCTCTGGATCTTCCCTTCTAGAACTCTGCATCACCACCCCCAAGGAGCTGGGGATACAACTTTGAAAACTCTTTCCAGTTTCTGATCTCTTTTTCTTGATCTACCTCTGCCCTCATCCTCACTCAAGGTAATGTAGCTAAAACTAACAACTGTGTGTTGGATGTTTCAGTGGTAGTTTATTTGAGAGTGGTAGAAGGAACATCCGTCTACATGGGGAACGATGTAAACGGGACTAAAAATAAGTTTTCTTAACTGTGCAGGAATAGAGGGTGTCAAAGTTTCACAGAAACTTTTATAGGAATATCTGACGCTCTGCGGGTTCATGATGCCATCTGCTGGACAAATTAAGGAAATACAAGGACAATTTCAAAGGTGTGTGTGTGTGTGTGTGTGTGTGTGTGTGTGTGTGTGTGGTTTTATATTAGAAAAGTTGTGAAAAGATTGTTGTAAATTTTCTTGTGTATTTCATAGTAAATTAACATGCAATGGACTCTTTAAAAATATCAGTACCTCAGAGTGAAACTATCTCATGCATATCTAACAAGGTCTACTTATAATTAGTACCAGGTCCCATATCTGCCATTTATTCAGGAAACCATTTTAAAAACTGCTTAATTTCTCTGAGCCTCAGGTAATTGGCATATATAATGTCATTTAATTCCCACAAAATAACACTGCAAGTAGTTTATTAATATTCTACTTTTTAATGGGAAATAGAATTCCGGGGCTGAAAACAAATCAGGAACTCAGCAGTAGTGAGCCTCCTCGGCTCATCACCCCTTGAATACTACCTCATTTGTTAGGATTTGGGGCGAAAGTCACACACAGAAGCCCACAGTGTTCTGCTTCCTTTGAAATTTTCTACATAAATAGAAAATAACTTCTATTTCACTTGCTTTTACCTGTACAAAATAGCTATAAACAAAGTTATCGCCAAATTTAACTGCCATGTGATATACTAGAATATCCTAAGCCAGTTCTAAGGAAAACATGATATTCTGTCAAAATAGAAAAAAAAGTGAGCAAGAAGAGTAGGAAATTGGCATTTTTTCCTGGCTTAAAGGGGCACTTGAGACTCTTGGTAAGTCAGTCGGTAGAATCTACATGGCAGCCTCCTTCTCAACTTCTCTGAGTGTGTTTGTCTACCCGCTCTGTGGGAGAGGCAAAGGTACTACTCAGCGGGGTCGCCATGACTCCTCCCCTAAGCTCCACAGTGATGATTTGGCAATAGAAGGGGTTTAAAACCCCTCCCTAGAATCTCTGTTTATTATCTCCTTAAATTCAGGTTTGTTGAGATCCAGTTCACAGACTACAAAACTCTCTTTTGTGGTGTACGTTTATGTCATTTAAGCAAGTATATACAGCTATGTAACCTGCATTACAACTGAGAAATAGTATATTCCCATTTTTACAAAAGCTCCTTGTGCCCTTGGTAGTCAATCCTTTCCACTACACTCAGGCTCTGGTAACCACTGATGGGCTTTTTGGTCGTGCCATTTTGTCTTTTCTGGAATGTCATGTAAGCAGAACCAAACAATATGCCGCCTTTTGTGTCTGGCTTCTTTCACTTATGATACTGCTTAAGAGGTTCATTCATGTTGTTCCATGTATCTGTGGTTTGTTTTGCCATTTTCATTGTTGAATAGTATTCCATTGCATGAAGATATCAATTTTTTTTTTTTTTTTGCAGTACTGGGGATTGAACTCAGGGGCATTCTACCTCCGAGCTATACCCCCAGCCCTATTTTTTATTCTTTATTTTGAAACTGAGTCTCACCAAGTTGCGAAGGGCCTCACTAGGTAGCTGAGGCTGGCCGAGAACCCGAATCCTCCGGTCTCAGCCTCCCGAATGCTGGGAGTACAAGCGTGCGCCACCACGCCCGGCTAAGATATCAAAATTTATTTATCCACTCACTACTTGATGAACTGTTAATTTTCAGTTTGGGGCTGTTATTAATAAATGTGATATACACATTAGCATTCATGTTTGCTGCGGACACACATTTTTATCTGACTTGAGTAGATATCTGGGTGTAGGATTGTTAAAGCATATATGAGATTTAAAAATAGAAAGATCTTCCTATTTGCCCAAGCAACTTATCTTTTTGCATTACCACTAGCAATCTCTGAGGATCCCTGTCTCTTTATGTTTTCATCAGCACTTATTATTATCAGTTTTTATTTTTAATTATTCTAAGAAACGTAAGTAGCTCCCCATTTTTGGTTTATTTCATTCCTTAATGGCCAAAGATGGTGATAATCTTTTCACGTCTGTCCTTGCAAACCAGCTTATAAGTGCATCACATTATTATAGGACTTCTTTATCCTTTTTGATATTGATATCCTCATCTACCTTGAATATATATATATTACTGAGAGACCAGAGGTCTTAAGCTTTAATCATATGTACATTTAATTCTTCTTTATATTTTGTAATTTGTACTGGATTTGGAAGTTCCATTTTTAGGTGAATAGACACATAAGAATGTGATATTTTCTTGGTGAATTGATCTTTGATAGTTTCTTCATTCCTCTTTTCTTTTAACCTTCAACCTGTGTATTTATGCTTAAAGTAACACACAGTTTAATTTAGTTTTATAATCTCTGTCTTTCTTTGACACCTTTGAGAATAATATAATTGTTGATGTGGTTGGGTTTTAAAGGATCATTTGCAAGTCATTTAACTACTTGTCTCACTGGTGTTCTATCTCCTTTTCTATCCCTTCTTTTTTCTGCATCTTCCAGAGCATCTCAGAGTTGGAATGTTGCAGTATGTAGCCTTTTCAAATGGCTTTTCTCACTTAGTAATGTGCGCTTAAGTTTCTTCCATGTCTTTTTGTGTGTTGATATTTTATTTTTTGTTTTTTTGTTTTTTTTGGCGGTACTGGGGATTGAACTCAGGGGCATTCTACCTCCGAGCTATACCCCCAGCCCCATTTTTTATTCTTTATTTTGAAACCGAGTCTCACTAAGTTGCGGAGTGCCTCACTAGGTAGCTGAGGCTGGCCGCGAACCCGGATCCTCCGGTCTCAGCCTCCCGAATGCTGGGATT
>PVLC010002153.1:44855-92041 GCA_004027655.1 Graphiurus murinus | reverse complement strand
TAATGCTGGATAATATTCCATTGTCTGGATATACCACAATATATTCTTCTCTGCATCTAGTTCAGGCTTTTGTGTGAACATCAATTTTCAATTCAATTAGGTAAATGACAAAGAGCATGACTGTGAGATCTTATAAAAGTATGCTTAGTTTTGTGAGAAACTGCCAAGCTCTCTTCCAAAGTGGCTATTATCATTTTTCATTTCCTTGTCGGTATTTAGTGTTGTGGGTCCTTTAGATCTGGACCATCTATTGGGAGTGTAGTGGTATTTCACTGTTTGTTTGGTTGGTTGGTTGTCTCATCTTTTCTTCTCCTTCTGCCCCTCCTCTTCCTCCTCTCTTCCTACTTCTCTTCTTTCCCCTCTTCCTCCTCTTTTGTAAACTTCCTTATTGACCCAAATTTTCCCAGTTTTTATTGTACTTTTCCTGCCCAAGCACTAGGGCCAGCCATTTCTCTAAGAATTTCTTGTTCCTTTCATTGAAGAATAATACAGGTACGTTTTGGTTAATTCAGGGATATGACCTAAGAAGTCAATTCCTTAATTACTTTTCTCTTCCATTTTACCCAGGTAACAAGCTTTCTTTTATACTTAATATTATACATATTTTATTTTAACACATAAAGTAAAATGAGTTTTTAGACATCAATTCAACCTAGATTATTAAAAAAAATACCTACCATCTGCTCTTAGTACTTCAATCACTTTGTAAAATGTCAACAAATTATTTTCATTTTCATTTTGTCTCTAATAAGATATGTCTCTAAGACATTTCTTAGCTCAAATGCACTTTTGGAATTTTGAGATGTTTTATGGCAGTTGAAACTTTAAATGAATAAAGCTTTTAATAGATGATTATATTGAATCAAATGTTGGAAATTTAAAGAATAGCCAGTATCAAATTACATTTGATATTTTTATTCCCATAAATATTATTTTGAACAAATAACTGGTTTAACATTCATAGAATACCAATTTCATCCAAATAAATTTAAGTTTCCTTTTAAAGTTATAATTGCCTATTAGCTTGATCAACACAGTTCTCAAGGAAATTATCTTGTCAATTTTATGACCCTTAGTTTGTAACTTAGTACTGGTTAAAAAAAAGAAAAGAAGAACAATTCAATTTTATCTATTTAAATAAGACGGCACATAATTTTAACTAGTATAGATAAATACTGTGTTCTCAAACTCTTATACCAGCTCAACATTTAAGAATTCTTATTTGAATTATTTAAGGAAGTTTTTTCTGTTGTTATTAAGTATGATTTCATGAATTGATAGGGATAAATTTAAAATCTTAAAATCTTAAGACAGAAATATCCTTTTTATAGTGGCTTTAAATCCATACTCTTTATACTTAAACACTTTGTAACAAAATATTAATTTAATAATTAATTTTCAAAACTTTAAATGAAAATTTTCCAGAAATATAATTTAGTTTTTTATCATAATCAATAAACAAATTAGTCTAAAATGTTTATAGAAAAATGTGTCTAACTTAGAATATAGACATATTTGCATACAAATTCATATGTAGATTTATATGCATAAATTTATATTAATCTAAAAGTAATATGGTCACACAAATAGTACCTTCTTCTAATCTGTGTAGAATCTAGTGAAGAAATTAACATATAACTATTAAAACTTTAATTTTGCCAGGTGAGATTTCACATACCTGTAATTCCAGTACTTAGGAGGCTAAGACAGGAGAATCACAGGTTAGAGGCCAGTCTCAGCAATTTTATGAGATCATGTTTCAAAGTAAAAATAATTTAGGGCTGGAGGTCTATCTCCAAGGTAGAACAGAATGCTTATAGATTCAATCCCAGTACAAAAAAAAGCAACTTTAATTTCAAAATTAAAATGTAAGAGAACAATATACATGCAATACAACTTTGCTCTTTTCCTGAGTATTTTTAAGATATACTGTAAGAAAAGAGCTATATTTGACTTTATCATGGAAAAATCCTATTTTATAAAGCAGTTATTATAAAATCATACTGTAAATATTACAAGTGGTCCCTACTTCCAAATTCACAGTGTACATTAACACTGCTTTCCCAGAAAGGAGTTGACAAAATTCATTTAGGCAAGGCTTAGCAAAAATAAGTCTTCAACTCATATATATTTAGAAATTTGTGTGTGTGTGTGTGCGCGTGTGTGTGTGCGTGCGCGCGTGTGTGTGGTACTCAGAATAGTATTTAGGGACATTCTACCTACCTTCCTCTAAGCTACACCTCCAGCCCTATTTCATTGCTTAATTTTCAATAGGGTCTCTCTAAGTTGCTGAGGGTCTCACTAAGTTGCTGAGGTTGGCTTTGAACCTGGGATCCTCAGGTCGCAGACTCCCAAATACTGGGATTACAAGTATGTTCCATCATGTCCGCCTATGTTAGTTTTTTTAAAAATATATTTGTATTCGTCATTATTCTTGCAGCCATAATCTAAATATCTGACCACATAACTTAGAGGAAAGAAGATTATTTCCTTATGGTTTCAGGCTTGGTCTATGTGAGGCTAGAGAGCTGTGGATCTCAGGGCATGATGGCGATGGGAGGCCAAGGAAGAGAGCACATGGGCTGTGTTACTCACATCATGAAGGCTGGAAGAGAGAAGGGAAGGGAGCCCTTTATACATTTATATAGTCCCCAAGGCCATACACCAGGGGCACACCTCCAGCCACACCCCACGGGCCACCAGGTACACCCAGGTAAATCGATTACAACGGTCCTATCCACTTGTGGTATTACAACTCTCCTGACTCGATGACATCAGCTTCAAACACGAAGTGGCCATTTCTAGATCTAACCATAGCAGTGGTTAAGGAAATGCTAGTAAGCTAACTATCTTAGCATGCATAATCATGTAATTTCAGTCATTCTTTTACTTCACAGTAACTACTATTTTGTGAGTTGAATAATTGTGGGAACAATGTTTCAAATGCATAGACATCCCTGGAAATAAAACTGAGGAGAAGCTGAAGATTTGCATCTCCACAAAGCATCAGAACCTCTTCCTCCTGTCTAATGCTGTACCTGCTGATTGAGCTGTCCCCATTCCCCCTTCTACCATGGAATCAACAGCAGGCAGAAAACAATAAATAATAATAATGCATTGCACATCTCAAAAGAGTTAGAAGAGAGGGCTGGAGGATTTTTGATGTGCACACCATAAAAAAAAAAAATAAGATGATGGATCTGCTAATTACACTGAGTTGACCACTACCAGATGTATACATAAATTATAACATCATACCATATCTCATGAATATGCAAAATAAATAAAAGAAAAGAAGATTTGTATTTCAAAGAGGCCGAAAAATAATTCACATGTTTTCTAAAGCAAATGCTCTAAGCAAAAGGTCAGGCTAGAGTCAGGGAAACATTTGCATGTAAGTTTAGTCAAACTGAGAGGGACTTTAAGGTCATCTTGGTCAGGTCTGCGATGTAATGGGGCGTCATTCCCTTCAAGCTGGGGCTAAGTAGGATTTCCTTGTGAGTAATTTTCTGAGAAGGTATGATAAATCAGAGCGCCCAAGAGATCGGCAATTCTATTGCAGTCTTGCAAGATGAGACTCCCTATTACCACCAGCTCTCCACCAATTAAAGGGAGTTATTAGTGGAGCCATCACATTTACAAAATCGAGATATCTGAGATATCTGAACTCTGACTTAGATACTTAAATATTTGGGTCCTATTGCCAAATGCATGTATCCCTGCCTTGCCTTTTGCTGACATCTGCTGGCACCTTCATGAAAATATACTGCCATTTGGCTATTTTTTTTTTTTTTAAAGCACTGCAAAAAGACAAGTGTCCACTCTCAGGCAGAAGAGAGTAACTGGTGCTGTACTTGCCCTCCAGTCATAAGTAAGATAAAACCGAAGACTGCATACCAGGCAATGGCTTTATGGCATTGAAAGAAAGGCAGTGTCAGGCGTGCTCCTTTGGGAGAGGCAGCTCACCCATCGCCTTTCTGTCTGGGGCCCATGCAGGCTGCAGCACTGATCCCAGCTCTACTGGACGGGGTATTGCTAGGTTGAGAATGCACATTGGATGCTCTGACTGCTGAAGCAGCTGGAATTTTTCAAACAGTGTGTCAGAGAAGCAGCAGTGTGAGGCGAAGCTCAGGGAGTCAAGGTGGATCCACTGGGAGTCACCTGTGCTGGGCTGTGCATGCATGGGGGAGACCTAGCAAATCGCCTGTGACCCTTGGCAGAGAGCAGCTGCAGAGAGGTGACTAGGCCTGGTATTTCCGTTCCTGGCAGTGTGAAGAATCCTTGCTGAGCACCTCAGACATTCCCCTGAAGACCCCAAAAAGCAAAGGTTTTAAGATGAAGCTCCGACATACAGGAAACATGGCCAAGGATTAAGTCAAATCTGATACTGACCAGTGTCAACCGGTGGCATAATCCACTCTCCTTACGTCTCCAAGGCCCTGAGGATTCAGATTCATTCGTGATGATCATGGTTTAGAATGAAAAATATTCGAAACAGGGATGATTATACCCTCTCAGCTAAAGCAACAGAATCTGAAAAAAAAAATATACTGAGAGTCCTCGAGGAGGTCATCCAACCATCCAAACCCCGACGGGGAGTCTTAAGTCCTAAATAACAATGTGAGTGGAGTGGCCACCAAATGCTGTGTAAAACACTTGGTTCTGCCAGGTGTGGGAGCTCAAGGGGCAGTCAATCTTGAGGCGTGAGGGAGCAGTTCTCAAAGGCTAAGAATGAAGGGGTTATGGAAACGGAGATGCTCTACTGAAGATCAGGGTGTGGGTTGAGTTACAAATTGAAAAGTATAACTGAAGTGATGATTCGGAAGTCTCAGTCCTTTCTAAAATACAACACGGAGATGGATACAATGACCAGTGACATTGTCTAACACTGTCCTTCGTGCGATTCTAATTGATCTTGCTGAATGACAACGCCTATCATTGGTTGGAGGGCAACGAGAGATCATTATTCTTAAGAAAATAATTGAAGTAGGAGTCTCATTTCCTAGGAAATCCTCTGTGACAGTCTCGCCTGGTCAACAGATAAAGCAGACACTCTGGAAGTTAAGCCAGTGTTGATTCCTGAGGATTAAACCAGGCAGTCTCTGATTACTTAAGCTTCTAAATTGGAGAAGACAGTATAGGAAGTGAGGGAGATCACTGAGGAATCAGTACCTTGACTAATCAGACCCAACTAATGCCCTCTTTCCAATCCAGCCTCTGTGTGCACTCTTTGGGTGGAACTCAGTGTACACGTATGGTGTTCCCACAGGGATACTTGAATTTATGGGTATGTTGACATAATTAGGTGAAGATGGACTTGGAAATGATAGCCATTACGGGCCAGTTATGACATTACATTGATGATATCATAATTGTCTCCTCCTCGGGGGAATTGGCAGAAGTGGTTAAAGCTGAACTTGCTTATGAATAAATCAAAGCTAAATGGTAAATCCACATAAAACTCAAGGCACATTGAAATTCCTGGGGTTTTCTGGGTTGTAGCATTTGTGGCTAAGACTACAATTATAGCTCCAGCAGATTTATTTTATAAGTGAGAAAACATATTTTGATAGTTAAAGATACTTAAAGGCTGAAGGAAAACTAAAATTCAAGTTGTCTTACTGTCAGTTTAACTTTCTTAGTACTCTATCAAAATCAAAAAGTTTTAAATTATTTATATTGTGAAATAGTTCAATCATATAGAAGATAATTTAACAAATATCCATTCACTCATCATTCAAAGTTTAATATTTTTTTCATTTTCTTAAGCTTACATAAAGAAACATAACTTTCCATATTGAGTTGAGATAGTATTTGAGCCTTTTACTCTCCATTCCTCCCAGAATTAAAATTGTTAGTCCTGAAATTGGTATACAGATGTTCTCCAATTTGTAATGGTTCACCTTGAGATGTTTGCACTTTACAATGCCTTGAAAACAATGTATTCAATAGAAATTGTACTTCAAGTTTTGATTCTTTTCTTAAGCTTATGATACGCAGTATGATACTCTTGATGCAGAACTGTTTCTGTAAGCCACAGGGCCCAGACACTCACATGAGATAGAAGACTGCCTAACTCTAGCTAATTAAGTATTCTGGATATATTTAAGGGAGGCTAGGTTAAGCTAACCTGTTCTGTCGATTAGGTGTATCAGATGCATTTTCAAATTAAGATATTTTCAACTTACGATGGGTTTGCACATATGGCTCCCCGCCATAATGTGGAAGACTCTCTCTGTGTACATCTTGCTTGCCCGTACTTCTACTTTTTATTGTATATGCATGAATTCTTGCTTTAAGTTTAAGTCGTCTGATAATTTATTGATCTACTCCACTGCCAGTGTATCAGTGTCATCACTTGATTTTTACAGTAAGTTTGATAAACTCCAGGGCAAGTCTTTCTTACTTGTACTTCAAAATGACTTGGCTATTCCTGGATCTTTATTATTTCCTACAAAATTCAATAGCAAGTTGTGATGTTTTAAATAAATAGTAAAAAAACTATTAAGAAATTGATTAAGCTGGGCATGGTGGTATACACTTGTAATCCCAGTACTGGGAGGCTGAGACTGGAGGATCCAGGTTTGTGGTCAGCCTCAGCTACTTAGTGAGGCCCACCACAACTTAGTGAGAGCTTTTCAGAAATAAAGAATAAAAAATAGGACAGGGTGTAGCTTGGAGGAAGAATGCCCCTGGGTTCAATCCCCAGTACTGCCAAAAAAAAAAAAAGAAATTGATTAAAATTGCTTTGAATTTATAGATTAAGAGAGCATTCTATTGTAGATATTGAGGCTAGGTTTAGGTGAACATACTCCTTTAAGTAGTATTTGATGGCATTTTATTTAGGATTCATGCCTCAGTCTTTAAGAAGTATTTTGATATAAAATGTAATTTTATGTTACTGATTTGATCTGGTTTTATTGCAACACCGAGAATACATATATCAAATGGTTTGGGTGGTCTCTTTTTTTCTCATTCTATGATAAAGTAGTCTGTATAAATTTGGGATTATCTCTTTTTCGAGGGTTTGTAAAACCGATCTTTAAAACCACCAAGATTTGATATATAGCTTTCTTGTCAGTACAGCAAAGTTACTGAATCAATTCCTTTTAAATGCTTTTCAAACAAACCAGGCATGGTGGCGCACGCTTGTAATCCCAGCCTTCGGGAGGCTGAGACCAGAGGATCTGGATTCGAGGTCAGCCTCAGCTATCTAGTGAGGCACTCCGCAACTTAGTGTGACTCAGTTTCAAAGTAAAGAATAAAAAATAGGGCTGAGGGTATAACTCGGAGGTAGAACGCTCCTGAGTTCAATCCCCGCAAAAAATAAATAAATAAATAAATAAATAAATAAATAAATAAATAAATAAATAAATAAATGATTTTCATTTTCTTCTAATTTTCTATTTTTCTTGAGAAAATTATAGTAAATTGTCTTTAAAATTTTTCCCACGTGGACCTTTGAGGAACATTTAAGATTCAAATCATAAAAGATGTTCACACAATGATAAAATCACTTGTGCATATTCAGAACATATTCCTGTTAAGCAATGCATGGCTACCTGTATATAATGTGCAATTGGCTGGAACTTCTATTCCTATCCTGAAACTGTATTTTTTAAGTTGTCTCTCTGAGGCAGAGTCAAGTATTTGGTGCTAGGTAGGAAAGATATGATAGAAGAGCAATCGATCAAATAGTTGCATATCTTTTCTTTCTAGGAACATGATAGCATTTATTCTGCCTTTTTCTGAGGTTAGTCATAGTAATGTAGCTTCCTTTGATCAACTATGTGAGTGGAATTAATGTCCACCACTCCCATGGAGCATGAAGGGCCCATATGTAATTCATATCTTTTCTACTGCCCTGGTGTTCAGCAATGTTCAGGATGGTGATTGTTCAGTCAGCCAAGGTCATGTAGTAAGACAGCATAGAGAAGGTACCCCAAAAAAGTGCAGTGGGCATGTGATGTGAGCAAGAAATGAAGCTCTATTGTGACAATTCTCAGAATTTGGGCATTGTTATTGTGACCTAATCTATCCTGGCTGATATGAGGGAGAATCTGGCACAAGATAATACTCTAGGAATTATCACTATTAGCCAGGCATGGTGGTGCACACCTGCATTTACAGTACTAACAATGCTGAGACAGGAGAATCCCAGGTTTGAGACCAGCTCCAGCAACTTAGTGAGACTCTGTTTCAAAGTAAAAAATGAAATATGGCTGGGGGTGTAGCTTCGAGGAGAATGCCCCTGGTTTCTATCCCCAGGGCCACATACACATACACACACACAAAAAACCAAATCAGCACTATTAACAAGAAAGTCTAGAAAAGAACAAATTGGAAATTCTTAATAATCATGTTAAAATATTATGTTTGCTAAAGTACATCTTAATTTTAAGATTATGAAAATTAATTGATCATTAACATATCTGTGGAAACGTCAAAAGAAAAAGAATAGTTGACAACCTATATGAGGAAAACTTTCAGATCAATAGTAAAGGAAGATAGTATAAAATTAGTAAATAAAATATTAGAGAAAATATACCAGCATATAAGTCATTATGTTCATCTTAAAGTTTAAGTTTATTTTTAAGTTAAGAACATTAGGGAAGCTGAGCATGTTGGTACAGGCTTATAATCCTAGTCTTCAGACACTAAGACAGGAAGATTGCAGATTCAAGGTCATCCTCAGCAACTTAGTGAGATCCTATTTCAAAATAAAATATGGATTGGGTGTTGCTCAGAGGTACAATTCCCCTGAATTCAATCCCCAGTAATACACACACTTGTGCATTTGCGCATACACACACAAACACTCATGAATACTGGGAATATTTTTTCAAATTAAAAATATTCTAATCACAACATGAGAAATTCTGATTTAATTTGTCTTGGAAGAGCCCCTGAATTTTAGGGTGATTTTGTTTTTTACAGCTGCCTTGGAAAGACCACTGGATTAGATTAACACACTGGAATCATGACCTAGAATTAAAGCATCAGTGAAGGAAAATAAGGTCAGAACCCAAAGCACCAACCTCAGCCAAGTAATCTTCCTCTAATAGAGTGCAAAAGAAATGTGCTTAAGGATTGAGGGCAAAGTCATAAAATCTTGGCAAGAAAATGTGTTGAAGTCATTAAAGTCACTGCATTTTAAAATCCTGGTTTTGATACCTAAGGACACACCTACCTAAAACCCTTGAATTCAGAATATTACATGACTTCAGAATATTTGAATTCAGAATATTACATGACTTGTTTAGTGTCATATCTTGTTAATGAAAGAATCAAAAATCGCTCCTGATTATATGTAATATGAATATAGGTGCAGTCTATGTAGTATATGTTCTTTGTATTAAATTATTCTGTATTCTTTATCATTTATTTTCTGTATATGAACAAGAGTTGGGAAATAGCATAGATAGAGGATAGATACATAGATATATGATGATAGAAATGTGCATGTGGGAGGGGGTGTAGGCGTACATGTATATATGCATGTGTAGGGAACAATTCTAAATTTCAAGCATTCCCTTCGTACAACTGGGAACATGACTGATATACTAGGCATTGTATTCCCTTAAATCATTTGCCAGAACTAGAATTAATTATCATCCCTGGCCGGGAAGAAGTTACTGTCTGTTGAGAGAGCCTGATTTTCCAGCTTATCGTTTTAAGGTAATGTATTCGGTTCTATCAGTTAGTAAACATTTTATTTATGATCTGACACTCACGTCATTGATCTTGATTACACAGTGAATTCCAGAGATAGTTCCTATCCTTGCAGAGATAATTGTCTATCTGAATATAATAAGTGTCTATTGTTAAAGGAGATATTATTATTTGGGGGAAATACTTAGCCATCATCAATGCCAATATTGAGGATATATATGTAGAGAAAGTGTAGGAATCACAGCTCGGATGAGGGTTTCCAAAGGTCACTTGAGCAAGAAGTTTCTGTTGCGGGTTAAAAATGCTTCGGGGAAAATTACTAAACTGTTAATTATTGTGTATTTGGCACATTGTAACCTGTTCAGTGAAGAATATTGTAGAATTTTATGTGATCTAAAGAAATAATGGCCTATGAGGATTATTAAACCAAGGTCAAATGGTTCACCAGGATTTCATATCATAACAATTGATAAGAAGATTTAGGGCTTGGCATGGTGGCGCATGCCTGTAACCCTAGCGTTTGGGAGGCTGAGACAGGAGGATCGAGGCCAGCGAAGACCTGCAGCAACTTAGCGAGACCCTTTTGCCAAACTATGGAAGCAGCCAAGATGTCCATCGACAGAAGAATGGATTATGAAACTATTGGATATGTACACAATGGAATTTTACTCAGCTATAAAGAAGAACAAAATCATGTTCTTTGCAGGGAAATGGATGCAACTGGAAAACATTATGATAAGTGAGATTAGCCAGTCACAAAGAGTAAAGAAGCATATGTTCTCCTTAATATGCAGATGCTAGGGAGAATATGGGGCATAAGAGGGTCTTCAGATGGAAAAGGAGAGACCCTCGATAAACAAAGCAGTTGATTAAACCAAAGGGGATGGACGGGGGGGGCACCCTAATGCATATCAAGGTTACTCACTAAACTGAACTTGAGAGGGAGGGAGGGTGAGGGAGCGGGGTGGGAATTTGGGGAAGGGGTCAAATGAGAAATGTGGGCACATATGTTGTTATCAATTTGTACCTAACAAAGATGTATGCTTACAATGCACGCATAATAAAAAAGAAGATTTAGGAAGACAAGTCAAATAGAGCCTTATGACACAACATATTGCACGGTGATGCTTTGTTAGTTGTGTCATACTATTAGACATTGTAATGAGCATTTATGTGAGGTTTTTGTTATTATTTTGCTTTGTTTTAGTTTTGGGTTTTGTTTTTTATTTTTGTTTTGTTTTTTCACTGTGCTGGAGGCTGAACCCAGAGGCTCTAGCATGTGAGGCAAATTTTCTACACTGAGTTACACCCTCAGCCTGTAGTAGAATTTCTAAAGAGGCAGAGTTAATACTTTCTCCTTTTTCACATCTCTACTGTCATGGCATGAAATGTAGAAGACCCACTGAGTGATCAGTCATTTTGAAAATAAGGAGAAAAACTCTGATATAAACTTTTCTGGTTTTTTTCTTTCCAGAGAAGAATCAGTCAGAAGGTCATGAGGTAAAAGCCTACTAAATATTGATTTCACCTAATTTTTGGAACTTACTAATATTTTCACACATCAGATCCCCTGTTAAAGTAGATGAGGAATTTCCTTCGTGTCTCTAATTGTAAAATAAAAGACTTTATATTTCCAAGATCTATTTCTCTCCCCTACCCTGCCTCTCTCCCCCTGGATTTTCGTCAAATGAGGTAGCTTCATGGCGCTTCTATGTCTCCAAATACCTTATCGTTAATGATTCTATGATGACAAAAATACCTGCTTATTAATGATATGCAGATCATTATAATCATAATTCAAACATTATAAGTAATTACAGACAGCTTTGCTCTAAGCCCAATGGAAATGCCATCCGATTTGGTCTTGGGTCTCTTTCTTTCTGGAAAGTGGCTGTAAACTCTGTCCTTGCCCTGGTGGGGCTGCAGATATTTGGTCATGTATATTTCACAGGATACTTCTTTATCCTGGTGGATGGCCTAATGCCGAATTGTCACATTTGTGGCCAGATGTGCCTTCCATGGGAGACTTGTTTACACTGGCAGACCTCTATGTTGCTCTTGTCTGACTTGTGCCTGCTTTGTTCCCACCAAGATAGCTGCTCTCTAAGACAACCCTAAGCAGAAGAGAAGTTAGGTTCTGGTGGGTGGGTTGGTCAAGTGACACACAGGCAGCCTCTCAATAAAACATGAAATAAGAGAAGCGATGTATCCCTTACAGATCCCAAAGGAAGAGAACGTCATGCCTCTCAGAGCCTTGGAAAGTAGGGCACCATCTAGGACACACACACACACACACACACACACACACACACACACACACACACACACACTCTTAACTAGAGGATGGAAAGCAAGAGAGAGACCGGGACCTCTGGCTATGAGATTGAGCAGCTCTTTCTGTGTCTATTGGCCACTTGTGTATCTCATTTGGATAAATTTCTGTTCAAATGCCTTACCCTTTTTATTTAACATTGAGTTCTAAGAATTCTTTATATATTCAAAACACACATCCTTTATCAACTATATGATCTTCAAATATATTCTCATTACATAGGCTATCTTTTGACTCTTTTGATCATCAAGGAGCATTAAAGTTTTAACTTTGATGAGATCCACATCCATATTATTTTTAATTTTTTCCCTTTAATTCTTACAATTTTTGTGTCTTTAAAATTTTCCCCTTTAATTCTTATACATTCTGTGTCTTATCTAAGAAACCATTACCTAACCTAAGGTCACAAAGGTTTATTTACTCTGATGTTTTTGCCTGATAATGTGATAGTTTTTGTTTTGTTTTGTTTTGTTTTTGAGAGCAGGAAATGTTACTTTATTTTTTAATATGCTTTTATTGGTACATTATAGTCTCACGTCATAATGTAAATCACATTCATACAGTGGGTACTCCTCCCACTGCCTCCCCATTTCCCCCCTTCCCTGCACTGAGATTGATATTGGTATTTTTCACATATGTACAGGTAGCCAATGGTAGTAATTCCTTCAATGAACCTCACTCTCTCCTTTCACCTTCCCTTAGACCACCTCCCTGGCTCCACGGAGGTTTCCCCTCCATTATCTGGAGTCCCTCTGATATCCCAGTTACTCCCTAGCTTGTTCATATTAGAGAAAACATATGACCCTTCACTTTCTGTGACTGGCTAATTTCACTTAACATAATTTAACTCAACTTTTTGATGTCTTGCATTGTATTTTGTAAATGATATGATGTAGAGGTATAACTTTATTCTTTTGCATATGAATATCCAATTATCCTAACACCACTTGTGGAAAAGGCTACTCTTTCCCAACTAAAGTGTCATGGTATCCTTGTTAAAAATCAAGTGACCATAAGTGTAAATATTTATTTTTGGACTCTTGGCTCTATTCCATCCCAACTAAATTGTCATGGTATCCTTGTTAAAAATCAAGTGACCATAAGTATAAACATTTATTTTTGGACTCTTGGCTCTATTCCATTGGTCTATGTGCCTATACATGTGCCAATATCACACTGCCTTGATTATAGCTTTGTGATAAATTTTGGAATCAGGGAGTCTTCCAACATTTGTTTGTTATTTTTCAAGATTACTTTGGCTATTCTGGATCCCTTTGTTTTTCATATGAACTACACAATCACCTTGCAAAATTTTGAATAAAAGAAATGCAGATTGAGTTTTGACAGGTACTGTGTCATATCTGAAGATCAATTTGGAGAGTAGCATCATTTTAATAATATTAAGTCTTCTAATCTTGAGCACTAGTTTATTTCTTTTTATTTAGGACTATTCTTTTTAATGATATCTTTCTTGCAGTTTTTAGCATATTTGACTTGCACCTCTTTGTAAAATTTATTCCTAACAATTTTACTGTTTTCCGTGCTATAAATGGAATTTTGAAGTTTCATTTTCAGCTTGTTAATTGCTAGTGCAGAGAAATGAAATTGCGTTTTGCATTTTAATGTTGTATTGACTTCAAGTATTTTAATATTCAGTTTTATTTTAAGCAGACATTGCCTTCAGTCTCTGAATCCCAAGTTTTCCTTTGAACTAATACAATGCAAAGAAATTTTAAGACATTAAGAAATAAGTCAACATAGTCCATTTGAATGTGATACATGCAATATTTTTGCATAGTGTTTTCCTGTGCCAATTTTATATCATATAAGTCTATGACAGGAAAAGTGAAACGGAAACAACTTAAATTTCTGTGTTTTCCCTTGCAAGTTCTAAAGGTCACAAGTCATTAGCAGCTTATAGTGAAGTCATTCAAAACTTTTACCCACATGTGATCTCATTTGGTTGTTTACATTTTTGTGGGGACTTGAAAGTATGTGAATCAATGAACGAATAATCTAGCTTGAGTTGATCAATGCCCAAGTGTTTCTTTCCTCAATGTGGAATCTGTTTTTGATTGCCTCGTCATCAGAGAATGAAAACTAGACATCGAATTTAAAACAAAATAATGCAAAATTCCTTCTCTTACTTAAGGAGTGGGTGGGGGGAATCACAGAAATGTGCTTCCCTTTGAAAATGAAGGGAAAAGTAGAGACCACATTTAATAAACCTATAAAATACCCTTAGTCAATTGACATTTTCATATTTTCCTCATCTTATTTCTTGGCAGCATTTAATTTTTCAATACAGAGTCATTGTAACAGAAATCCAGCACTGTTGAACTATCATAGTAAATCATCTCTGTGCAAAGGAAAATGTAATTTATCGCACTTACTGAGTGCATTTGCTGTAATTACACGATGATCAATCCAAAGGATTTGAGAGGCACCGAGGAATGTTGATTTTTTAAGATATCCATAAATCACCGAAATAGAGTGTATTTGTGAAAGTTAGCAGTGTTGAATGAGGTGATTGCACTTTTAATTATGGCAAATATTTCCTGATATATGTGATCTGAACAAAGGGAATTAATATAAACTATGAATTATGTTGTACGCTGAGCTCTGGACTAAGCCAAGGATAATTTGGATATGACTTCATTCCTGTTTCTATTTACCTTTAAATGATTTGACAGAGAGGAACAAGAAGAGCTGAGACTGGTAACATCAAAAGTATTATCTGTGAAAGATGAAATGCCATCAGCTGTTCCCAGGGGACCACGGTGGTAAAAGACTCTCAGACAGGACTGAAGGTTTCCCAGAGAAAATCTACAAGATAGTCAATCAATCCCAGGCACTGTTTCTATTGTGAGATCTCTGCAGCCGGGATAATTAGCTCTGCCTGGGAACACAGGACCAATTTCAGCCAGTGCAACTTCAGTGTCAAGATTCAAATGTGGTTTTTGCCATCTCAAAAGTCCCCCGGTTTCTCATTAATTTTTCCATATATTGGTAAACATAGGGAATAAGAGCCACAAAAATAATCTTGCTTCTTAGCCAGGTATGGTGGTGCATGCCTGTAATTCCACTACTTGGGAGGTTGAGAGAGAGAGAAGGATCACAAGTTTAAGGCCAGTCTCAGCAATTTAGGGAGGCCCTCAGCAACTAAGCAAGGCCCTGCTTCAAAATAAAAAAAATAAATAAAATAAAATAGGGCTAGGTGTCTACCTCACATGTAGAATGCCCCTGTATTTAATGCCTAGTACCACAAACAACCAACCTCCATTCTTGCTGTTTGACTGGGAGTGACTGGGCATACAGGACATGAAGATACAAATAGGTAACCTGATCATGGGATCAAGGGAAATTCACATCTAAAATTCTTTGATAAAATATGTGTCTTCCTTCAAATGCTACATTTTTTTTTAAATAAACTCTAGTCATTTTATCAGAGAGGTGACATTTTTTTCACTTAGGAAATAAAATTGTAGAACTAGAGTACAATTGAAAGGTGTCTCTTTTTCTTTGGTAGAATTATTTGAAATCTCTTTCACCCAAGGAACAGAGTTATAATCTTTACATTTTTCTTCTTTAAATCATTTCAGATCAGACCTTCCTTGACACTGCCACCTGACAAATGTCTACAGTACTTTCAGGTTCATAAGTCTGTTTGTTCTGCACCATGCTTCGTGCACTAGTCTTTGCTTGTGGAAAGGCAGAATGACAAACTAGAAAGAGCGTGGCCTTTGAAATCCAGGACAGTGAGTTTTAAAGCCTACCTTAAAAACACTTTAAAAATTTCTGTTTATAGTCTCTAAAAATGTGATTGCAAGAATATTAACATGCCAGGCTTCGTGACACACATCTATAATCCCAGTACTTGGGAAGCTGAGACAGGAGTATCCCAGGTTTGAGGCTAGCCTCAGCAACTTAATGAGGCCCTCAGCAGCTTAGCGAGACCCTGTTTCAGAACCTATATAGTTCCTGGGAGTGATGATGCACGCCTGTAATCCTAGTACTTGGGAGACTGAGACAGGAGAATCACAGGTTCGAGGGCAGCCTCAACAAGCAGTGAGGTTTTTGTCAACCTAGCAAGACCCTGTTTCAAAATAAAAATAAATTAGGGCTGGGGTATAGCTTGGAGGTATTGAACTTGGGTTCAATCCCTAGTAGCATACACAGAAAACCACAAAACCTGCATAGTCTATAAAGTCTAATATACAGAATAGGCTTTTATAGAGTTTATATATATTTGATGATTATTGGTATATTGTCATTATATAGCAGTGATATTCAACATAGCATATACATTAGACTTTCACTGGTGTATTTTAATTATACATCATAATGAGATTTAAGGTGATACAAATGTACATGCACACATCCCTTGGTGTCTTTCCTTCTGCATATCCCCAACTTTCCCCTCACACATTTAGTGAGGTTGGTAGTGATACCTTCATATATGGACATAAGTTTATTTAAACTGTTTCCTTCCTCAGTCGTGCTTTTCCCTCTCCTCACCTCCCTCCCCTTTCCACTATTCTCCTCTCTCTCTCTCTCTCTCTCTCTCTCTCTCTCTCTCTCTCTCTCTGCAATCCCCTTTGCTTCCTGTTTTCTCTCTGGCTTCCACACATGAGAAAAAAACATTCAACTCTTGACTTTTTGAGACTGGCTGACCTCACTTAGCATAATATTATCTTGTTTCATTGATTTTCTCCAAAAGAACTTTGTTCTTCTTTATGGTTATCCTCACAGGGTACCTGGCTATACTTCTTTAGAAAACAGAATCGACTTACAGAAGGAAAATTAGGTTATGTTTATTTTAAACTAGAAAATGGCTATTGAAGACTAGGTATTATAATTAGCTATTATCACATTATTGACAAATATTTAAATAGGATTGTTACAATGCAGTCTCCTAGTGACTTAAACTTAATACGTTGCAAAAACCATTTAGATGATTCATTTTTATAAAAATGAAAATAGCAAAAATATTCATAGCTTTTAAAGAAACTGTAGTTCAGTCAAGTACTTCTGGAATTTATTGAACAAAACTCATTTAATTACTTTGCAATTATAATCTTGAAGAAAATTATAACTAGATAACTGAAGGTATTTCCTTAAGAAAATTAAAAAAATTTAACAGGAAATTTTAGAATACTAAGTGAAAGGACATTCCATTGGGAAGAGAAGATTAGAGAGATTTAATGACCACTAATTACTGTGTTTGTGAAAGGAAACTATAATGGTGACTTAGAGGTAGAAAAGGTCACCTGAGATTGAAGAAATCACTTCTACTATTCTTGTGAAATACCGATTGAATTTATAACCCCACTCCATACTACAGGTTGTGATTAGTAAAAAAAAAAAAAAGCATCAGTAAGTAGATACCTTGGGCTGATCCTTATAGGATAGGTACACTTTTCACAGAATGAATTACTCATCTAAGTAGGAGAAATAATGAAAGTGCCGAGTGAGTCAGGGACTTGGCTGGGCAGAGGGTCTGATCTCCTGATCTGGGCTAAGGGTCTGACACGTCCATCAGGAGGTGCAAGGTGCCAGAAAGGCAGAACAAATATTAAAATTTGTGTCTTAGGCGTGATGGTGGCCTAAGTAATCCTAGTACTTGGGAGGCTGAGACAGGAGGATCACAGGTTCAAAGCCAGCCTCAGAAAGTTAGTAAGGCTCTCAGCAACTTAGTGAGATCCTATTTCAAATTACAAAAGGAGGGGGCTGGGGTGTAGCTTGGAAGTAGAATGCCCTTGTGTTCAATCCCCAGTATGAAGGAAGGAGGGAGGGAGAGACAAAAGGAGGAAGAAGGAAGGAAGGAAGGAAGGAAGGAAGGAAGGAAGGAAGGAAGGAAGGAAGGAAGGAAGGGATTGATTTTGTGATTTGTATTTTAGATGGAGGATTAGTGTCAAAGCTGAAACTGTCAGGGAGAAGATAAACAGAATCTTCCATCAAAGGGATTTAAGGGACCAACTGAACTGACACAAAAGCCAGGCAGGAATGAGAGAATCCAGGAATGCAAAGAAACATGATTCAGTGAAAAAGATTCTAAACTAGAACCTAAGGTTCTAAACTAGTGCCTGGGCAATTTGTCCTCACTCCATCCCCAGATCTACAGGGCTTCCCTGGAAATATTTTAGGAAGTAACTTAGACCAGAGCTGTCAAACTGTCCTCTCAGTCACCTTGGTCAGATAATCATTTAGCTAATACAAGGATACCATTGTCAAATCAGACTCAAGAGAATTTAATCAAGCTTCATTAAGATCTCAAGGGACTTCAGATAATGGAGGAGAAACTCCAGTGGAGCCAGGGAGGTGGCCTAGGGGAAAGGGAGGGGAAGGAGAATCAATGAAGGAAACACATCCATTGACATTATATGTGAGAATAGCAGTGCCAATCTCAATACCCTGTATGGGGACGGGGGAAGGGGAGTGGTGAGGGAGCCAGGAAAAGCTCACCAAGTGCTGTGTGCAGGTATGTCACTATCACTGTCAACTACATTATGATGTGAGACTATAGTGCACCAGTAAAAGTATTAAAAAAAAAAAAAAAAAAGAACTCAATGATGCACTGGTAATTGAGAAGTAAGGACAAAGAACAGAGTAGTGAGAACACCACACTACTCCCCAGGTTCTTTCTTGCTGGTTTGTGATGCTCGATAACATACATTAGCATATGAGGTCTCTACATCATGTATGATGCGATGTTAATCACACAAAAGGGAGGGTCTTTAGTCAGGAGATAGCTCTACTTTATACTTAATTTCCTGGCACAGCAAAGCCCTTATCAACCGTTCTTTCTTAGACGGTTTCAGTAGCTTCTAAAAGTAGTATTCAGAGCACTAGCCATTCACCATCTCAAATCCATCAAAATCAATGTCTTTAGCCAGGTGTGGTGTAACATGCCTCTAATCCTAGTACTTGGGAGGCTGAGACAGGAGGATTGTGAGTTCAAGGCCAACCTCAGCAAGTAGTAAGACTCTCAATAACCTAGCAAGACTTTGTTTAAAAATAAAAATGAGGCTGCGGGTATAGTTCAGAATACCTTTGGATTTAATTCCGAGGGTCTCACTGAGTTACTAAGGCTGGCCTTAAACCTACAATCCTCCTGTCTCAACCTCCCAAGTACTTGGATTACAGGTGTGGACCACTATGCCTGGTTCCATTGACTAGAGTGTGTGTGTTTGTGTGTGTGTGTGTGTGTATTGTACTGGGTATTGAACCCAGTGGCATTCTACCTCTAAGATACACCCCAGCCCCTTTTTATATTTTATTTTGGAACAGAGTCTCACTAAGTTGCTGAGACTGGCCTTGAACCTGAAATCCTCCTATCTCTGCCTCCCAAGGACTGGGATTACAGGTGTACACCACCATGCCTGGTTCCACTGAATATTAAAATTAACATTTGCAGTTCTAAGAGAAGCAAAGTTTGAAGCCCGCCTTATCCTTCAACAAAATTCTTTTCTGGTAGAATGTGCTGTGCCATCTTCCGCTTCCACTCACATTACCTTCTTCATCCAACTTCAAATTCATGGAAGGGGTATTGTTCGCAGATAACAGAGACTGACTAAACTTTACAACACTGTAGAGTGACAGAATTAGCAACTGAATTTTATTTTCTTTAATTCCATTTCAAATGCTTTCTATCAGATTACAATAAAAGATATTCATCACTAAAGAGTAAAAAAACTTTGAAGCCCAAAAACAGTTCTTTTTTCTTTGCATCTCTTACCTGCTTTTTTCTAATGTTTCCCTGTTTAAACATGAGAATCTGTATTTTCTTTGCACAGACTGATCATCTCCTAACAGTTGGATTCTAAATAATGGAATCTGATTTATAAGTTAATTTTATTTAATAACTTTTATGACATGTAGAAAATGTCAGATTGTCCCAAAAGACATCATTTTTATAAGTAAAATCTTGCTTTATATAGATTTAAGTAAAGGACTATTGTCAAGCAATAAAAATTAAAAGTAAAAAGAAGCTATGTAGGGTGTTTTTATTTGTATTTCACATCAATAAAATGGTAATTACTACATAAATTAATGCATCATTAAAATCTCAATGATAACTAAACACTTGAAATAAACTTCAGTTCTTCCACTAGTAGAACAATCTCCTCCCATAAATGTTTACTTCTTGGTTTTAAGGCTTAAATTTCTACCAGCTATTTCTTTCCATTGTTAGTTGAATTATCTTAGCATCTGACACAGGCAGTCCTTTCCAATTGTGCATCTAGCCATTTCTCTATCCCTTTGACCCTTGAAAAATATTGCCCTAAAATTGACTTTATTTCAAAACTCTGCAGCATTACATCTCATTTTCTTATTGCCAGAAGTTTTTGTTGTGGCAGAGGTCATTATTTTAAAAGAATCGATACCAGTCTCACTAATAGGTACAGGGAGGGGTGGGCAGCTGGGTGAGTTCTGAGGTAAATACCAAGAACTCTGTTCATGTGTGTTTGTGTCAGTTTGAAACTCACTGCTGTGGTGTATAACTGCAATGCATCAATAAAAGTATTTTTTTAAAGAATGCATAGCAACTTTTCTCTGAAAGTTTTACTTCCTTCACTTTCAATAAGGTTGATATTCTAACATATATTCAGACAACTTTTCGTGTGTGTGTGCGTGTGTGTGTGTGTGTGTGTGTGTGTGTGTGTGTGTGTGTTAGGCTTCTTCCTGCACTGGAGAGATGGTTAAAATAGCAAGATGTCCTGGAAACAAGACAAAACTGAAAATGAGTCAAAATAAAAGCATAGAGCTAAAACATGGCTACGTTTGATAGTAGTTTCTCAGTTAACAGATATGCATGGATCAGCATGCTTAAAAGCATAATGTTAATTAATAACCATTAGTGAGCAACTGGAATATGTAGAACAAAGCTAAGCATCATGGATCAAGTGGCCAACAAGATAATGATAAATAAAGATTATACATTTAGCTGCAATGGAAAGGAATTTCCTAAACTAACATCATTTTCCTTACTTTCCTCTTCTAATTAACAAGCCATTTATATATGATAATGCCAATCTGAAAATAAACTAAGTAGGTGTTTTAAATAAGGATGAATAATAGCTGGGCGTGGTGGCGCACACTTATAATCCCAGCATTTGGGAGGCTGAGACCGGAGGATCTGGGTTCGTGGCCAGCCTCAGCTACCTAGTGAGGCACTCCGCAACTTAGTGAGACCCTGTTTCAAAATAAAGAATAAAAAATAGGACTGGGGGTGTAGCTTGGAGGTAGAATGCCTCTGAGTTCTCCCCTGTACCACAAAAAAATAAATAAATAAAATAAGGATGAATAAAATTATGGCCATTCTCAATACAAAGATTATTTAGTCAGCCTTCAGTTCAGGAACATCAACTTAAAAAATTTCACCTGTTTTATGATATTGTAAGCATTGCATCTGAGATGCCAAATTTCACTTATTCCATGTTTACTTTTTGTGAAATTTTGGTTGAAAAGGTAGATGCATACTTTGTTTTAAACATACTTAAATTTTTATAGTAACCAAATTGAGTACCAGTGTCTAAATGTAAGTTAATTACAACTAAACTAAAGTAAAAATTCATTTCTTCAGCTGCATTTAAAGTGCCTAATAGTTACATATGGCCAGTGACCATGGTACCGGACGACACAGGTTAAGAGTATTGCTTCTACACACATTTTATTCACAAAAGCTGTCTCACTAGCATTGTTCTGAATTCTAGACCAAGGAATGTGAGAAAAAGAGGAAAGAGGAGTTGGCCTACTATTTAAGGTGGGAGGCTAGGATAGAAATGATTGTCTCTTGAGGGCTAGATCTTTCTTGCTACCACTGAATATAGGTGAGGAGGAAGAGAACAGAGGAAGGGAGGTTTACAACTTCCAAACCGAAGACAAGGAATGGATACTAGGAAAAACTAACAATTCATACCACCAGTAGATGCTATTTTTCAGGTAAAGATAGGGAAGCACAAAATGGTTATGTGATATACCTGCATTTATGCATTTAATAAGTAGTAGAGTTGAAAAAAACATAGTATTTGGACAAAGATATAAAGAATGTCTTGAATTTTGACATGTTATTCAATATAAGAGGTTGTGACAATAATTATTATTATTATTTTACTTTATCTTTGTTAACACTTTAACTTTTAGATTATATGACTTTTAGCCAGGGAAGGTGGCACACATCTATAATACCAGTACTTGGGAGGCTTACAGGTTGAGAGAATCTCAGGTTCAAGGCTAGCCTTAGCAACTTATCAAGACTCTCAGCAACTTAGCGAGATCCTGTTTCAAAAAAATAAATAAATAACCAAAAAAAGATTGTATGACCTTTGAAGATAAGAACAGCACACTGTTCAATTCCATGTACATTTCATGGAGCCTGATATCTAATTCTTTATAAAATATGGTGCTTAGTAACACTGTAAAATCCAAAGAGGAACTAAGTTATCTCATTCGGCTAGACAATATCTATTAGCCTTTCTTTCCACATAATTTCCAATTATCTTTGGTTCAAATAAAAGATAAATGTGAATATAAAGTAAATAACCAAGGTTTTGAAAGACAACAATACGGCAACTCTATAATAAACACCAAGAACTTATTTATATGTGTTTATTTCAAGAGATTTGACTTCAACTGCTTTCATAAGTCACTCATCTCTTCTGGGTGGCTTCTTTTCATCTTTGAACATTTTTTAACTATACCATAAAGCAGGATATTCTAAAGTGCAAAGAAAATGTCTCAAGCTTTGTAGAAATATCTGGTGTTGACATTCATGAGATTCTTTCATCTTTCATTTCACAGTAATTTTTCTGTAGGCATTTTAAATCTTTCCATGTGCCCATGTTAAAAGGAGAAAATAACCAATAACAGTATTGTTATTGTTGTTCTTTGTGGATTTTGTGTCGTGAATACAGGCTATCTTTTATTCGCTTGATCTTTACAGTTGCGAAAAAGTTCCATTTTGTTTATTTCTGTTCTTTTGTAAAGCACTATTCACATTATTTAGGTATATAATTCAAACCAAATATCTACATAGTAGAGACTATTTGACAGAAAGATAGGGAATATGCAGGGGAGAAGTAGAACTACCAACTGTCATGGCAACAATTTGACCTCAGACCAGAAACCAGATCCTCCAACCTTGGTTACTTTACTTTCTAAAACAATATGGTATAATAGCTATTCCTTCCCATGGAAGGACTTTCTAAGCAGACTCTAAATAGTCATACCAATATTCTAAATTGTTTGTAGGTGATATAAGATTCTAACTTGAAAATAAAATATTAATGTATATAGCAATACTGATACTTTAATTTCAGCATTCATGATTTCAATGACCTGGGTCAGTGGAGATATTGCTAAATGACTTTCAACACAGAAGGAATGGAATTGCCATTAGTATATGTGTATTCTACTGTTGACATATGTAGTTTATGTTAGTTTTCAGTGGTTGCCATGATTTATATTCCCCGGCCCAGATAGATATCATGAGTGGGAAAATAAAGAGTCAGGAACAAGCAGTTGGAATTTAGTACAGGGGGGAAAAAGTGTTTATTATAAAAGCAAGAATGGCAGTGCCATGTATGTCTCAAAGGAATGAGGGAGAGATAAAAGCATCATGCCACCAAGGAGAATGCAATGGAGCAGAACGCTGATGCCCCCCCGGGGACCCCAGATCTTACATAGGGTGTGTTCTATCTGACCTTCCTTATCTGGATTGTTAATATCTCAGGCCAATAGCCCACACTTTGTCAGCATGTATGTGAGAGTATATATATATTTTTTTTAGCTCTTCCCAGGCCCATGGCTGCCATAGTAAACACTTTCTATATAGGTGTTGTATACTTAATTGGTTGTGATTAACCTTTAGAAAAACAAGTTTATGGAGAAACAGTTCCAGCCTAGAGTGCAGGCTCTATCTGAAAACAAATAAGGTGAACACTATGTTGCTGAAATACTTGGCAGACCAAATACAAGAAGAAAGAAAACTTTCTCTGCAGCCTCATAGTGTTCTATGGGAATTTACTTTTGTGATAAGGAAGCAGCTTCTTGTCTGGTAACTGTCCTTGCCTTCTAAAATAGGACAAGGAGACTTAGAACAAAGAGGTTCATAGATTGAAATACAATCTCATTTTCTACCAGAGTTACACAGAAAATCTTGTGACACAGAATATCTTATGACTTTATGAAAGAGAGCCTGTCTATTGTTTTCTCTGTCTTTAAGTATTCAAGCTAAGATTTTCAGAAAGAGAACAGCAGCAGCAGCAGCAGCAGCAGGGGCAGAAAGCTTGCCTGCATCTTCAGCTAAAGAGAAATAAACAGATGGGCTTCTTTACTGCATGGGCGTGAGGGTATTCTTGCGACCTCGTCTCATTCCACATCAATCGAGGGACCCCTGATCCTGTTGCCGAGAGGGCTGGACCCCGGCACATGGCCTGCCAAGTTTTAAGGTTTGTAACTTTCTTAGTGTTGGCCTTCATCTTATCTTGATTACCTTGCTGACCCAGCAGACTCAAGACAGAAGCCCAAACAGCAGGCTGGAAAGAGTAGGAAGAAGCCTGTTTAACTTTTTAAATGTCTGCTCTGCTTCAGAACAAGGCATGAAATCATCCATAACTGAATCATCCCCCCCCCCTTCTATTAACTTGTTTACACCTGTAGACAAGGGAACGAGGTTGAAGTCTCTCTGCTACTTCCATGGCAAAATAGGAAAATGTGGGGCCCCGCCTCGAGGGTGCACCAAAGCAGCTTGTTCTGGGGGAATTAGATCAGCTGATGTTTCACATCACCATCCAAGGGGTAGATGGTCTACCTCTTGCTCATCTTGGGTTCCATTCGCAGTACCATTTGAAGTCTGACAGCTTTAAGTCTGTTAAAAACAAAAACTGATTCCAAAATTTAGCAAGTACAGTCCAAACATGAGTATAAGCAGAATGGTAACCAGGAGTCTCAAGATAGGTGGGCTTAATAAAACTGTTTAAAAAATCAGTTTTTTTTTTTTAAATACAACCTACCTTTATCACACATGCAATATTCCTTCCATAGGTTTTATCTTTCACATATATATTGTGACATGCTAAAACCTTTTAAGACTTGCTTTTAACCTTCTAATTTTTTTCTTATTCCTTCTTTCCCAGTTTGTACAGTCTTAGGATAAACATTACCATACAGAATAATTTTTATTTTCAAAATATTTTCTTTTCTTTTTATTCTTTCTTACCAAAAACTTTTTACTCACATACACACACACACACACACACACACACACGTGTGTGTGTGTGTGTGTGTGTGTGTGTGTGTGTGTGTATGTTAATACCGGTTCCTTTTTTGCCTTAATTTTCTTTTTGACTTTACATTTTGAAACAATTTTGGTACCATGGAGGCAGACACACTACAATTATAACAAACAGCATCAACAGGTAGGGGAAAAACTATATATATCCCAGAGTGAAGCTTTTGTTTGCCAGGCATGTGTGACACTGAATTCAAATTTATTCAGGTGGCCACTTTGTCTCCCTACATGAGATAAACATCTCAATCACCACCACCATTTATTTCCTTTTTCCCAGGATACCAAACAGAGAATTAATCCATGAATAGCTGCTGAGTAGAGACAGGAAGAAAAAAAAGTCAGAGATAAAACAAAAATAAATCAGAACAAAAATAGATGCATATGGACCCAGATAAATTGTTTTGCTGTAAATTTGTCTTTTTTTTTTTTTTTTTCCTTTTTGTTGGGAGGCAGGGAGGGTGGTTGGAATGCAAAGCCTGAGAATCCTAGATTTGGTCTTTACAGTGTAAGAGAACAAGTCACATAGGAACAAGCTTTTACAAGAACATTTAAACTTGAGCATCTATCCACACAGGGCAGAATTCAGTCTGACTAGAGCAGCATGACATGTTATCAGTCCTGCTGTGGGAGGTTCTGTTTACCCCTTCTAAAGGCAGCATGAAAGCGGGCTCAGAGGAGTGGCCTCAAAGCCAACACCTCCCTGTTCTCATGCATATTAAATTTGAAGAGCTTCCCTTTGTTTTCTTTCCCACCACATCATGACTGATGAGACAGACTGAGTTTTTGCTTGGTCCATGAAAATGAAAGACAGGATTATTATGCACATACACATAAATAAAACATTTAGAAACATTAAGAAAAAAAAACACTTTAGTAGACTTACCAAAGTTGATAACTCTGACACCCTCATGTTGGTCAACAATATGTTATCTATTATTGTGAACTTGACACCCTTCCAATTAGTAAAAATTTTCTTTTGAGATCAGTGGCAATATTAGAATATCTCCATTGTTCTTGAAACCAATACTTTCCAGATTGCCAATGCATATTATAAATCATGCATTTCAAAGTGCAGGATGGGCCACTGCATTTTAAAGTATGTAAGAACAAAAAGTTTGTTGAGCTAGCTTCAAATTCCACACTGCAATTAACTTTAAGAAAATTCCACTTTCATTTTGATGTGTATCAAAGAAAATAACTAAAACTAGATGGAAAAGTGATTAAAATATGTACACCTTTTATAGCTATGTAACTGTTTTGAGTTGAATTTTCTTCAGAGAGATACTTCAATCAAAACAAGATTTTGAAACATACTGAATTCAGAACCAAATATGAGAATCCAAAATGATTCCATTAGGCAAAATACACTGAGCAAAACTCTTTATTAAGCCATAGTTACCAAAATGTAAAAAAAAAAAAAATCTAGTTACTCTTCTCACTATTTTTATTTTATTTTTGGAAAATAGAATTTTGTTATAAAATCAAGGTATATTTATATGGATAGTATTTATAAGTGTTAAGTTATATTTCAAATTATTTTTTCAAATGGATAAGTATTTTAAGTTTTGTTTTATTTCTAATGTAGTCCAAATTATTCGATACAACCCACATAAAACAAAATTATTTCTTCAATAACTTTTAAGAATGTAGATAGATTTTAATGCCAAAAAGTTTTAAATTACTGCATTATAGATTGCAGCTTTATAGAATAGACATTGTAGATATAAAATTATCCTAAAGTAGAAAAATAAGATTCCCAGTGGAATTGTCTTATTTAAAAAGAAACAATAAGTTAAATGCTTTTCCTTATGGGGGTCTTATGATTATTTTTAATGATATACAGGTATAACAACTATGCCTAGTGTTTGCATTTGAATCTCAGATGATTATCACAGAATGAGAAGAGGAGAAAAATAACATCTGGATATCACAATATAAACCAATAATACAAATTGGCTCATGAATATTTAATTTGCACATTAATTCACCTACAGATAAGCAAGGCTTGCAAAACAAATGAATAACTCATAAATATTCCCTGAATTATTTATCTATTTGGTCTTTTGTAGAAGGCAGTAGGTGCATTATGCAAAAGATTTTGCTCTATAAATAAGTGACATTTAAATAGTTTTTTTTTTTTAAATGTTCTTTCATTATAATCACTGGCCACTGCTATGCTAATGAGAGTAAAGGTGAAATATAGAGATTTGCATAATTGAACACTATTTGAACTGAGATATAGCTCGATTCCTTTTCATACATTAGAAAACTTTAAAACTGTCAGGGATGATGATGATTAACTAGAAAAGAGGATAGGACGACATACTTTTGTCTCTGCTTTTTATGGGAGCAGGATCAGAGTCTATTCATCTATTAACTTTCATTTGCTTAATCTCCTGTGTGATCTATATAACCAAGATAGTGGAGTCTTATATCTATGCCCCAAACACATTTCTTCTTTTGTGAAATTTCACTTGAGTAAATTAAAGATTAATTAAGAGCCACACATGGCACTGCATGCTTGTAACACCAGTATTGAGGAGGATCTCAGGATTGAAGCCAGCCTCCGCAGTTTAGCAAGGCACTCAGCAACTAACAAGACTCTTTATGAAGAAAAAAAAAAATAGGGCTGGGTGTGTAGCTAAGAGGCAGAATGCCCCTGCATTCTATCCCAGTAAAACACATACACACACACACACACACACACACAAGTATCTTGGTGAGAGAACTCCAAAATACTTTATCCAAGGAAAGTCAAAACTATCATGTTTTATATTATTACATACAAATTTAAGATTATCTATTTCATATTGGAAAAGAAAATATTTAAAAATCCCTTCAGCCTGGTGTGGTGGCACACATTTGTAATCCCAGCATTTGGGAGGCTGAGACAGGAGGATCCGGGTTCGAGACCAGCCTCAGCTACCTAGTGAGGCCCTCCCAAACTTAGTGATACCCTGTTTCAAAATAAAGAATAAAAATTAGGGCTGGAGGTACAGCTCGGAGGTAGAATGCCCCTTAGTTCAATCCCCAGTACCTCAAAAATAAATAAATGAATAAATAAATAAATAAATAAATAAATAAATAAATAAATAAAAATGTACCTTCAGAAGCCCTAATTATCAAATATTATGTTATCTGAAGAAATGAGCTTTTAAAAACATGACCTAGTGAAATTTCAAGTGAAATTCTTCAAAAGTCACTTCCATTTTCTCTAATTTTGCTTAGCTATAGAAAATGATAGTGATCCCTGTACTCTGAAAGTATATAATCAATAACAAAATGGCATGAACCACTCTAAAATAATAATTTAATATTCTGTTATAATTATTTTTGTTGCAAAATTGCAAACATAGAAATAACATTGGTTCAATTTGTAAAGATGAATTCTTTGTAGAAGATTCTAACATGAAAGTAGTTCCAAGATTTCCATTTATTCTTGTGCCATTCTCACTATTATTTTTTCAATATTCTTTTTTTTTTCATTTTTAAAATTTTTTTATTGATGCATTGTAATCATACATCTTTGTTAGGTACAAGTTGGTAAAGACATACATGCACACATTTCTCATTTAACCCTTCCGCAATTCCCACCCCACTCCCTCGCCCTCCCTCCTTCTCACGTTCAGCTTAGTGATTGACTTGGATATGTTTGTGAAAGTACATCATGTGCGTTAGGGTGTTTCCCTCCCCTGCCCCATCATCTTCAGTTAAGTCACCTTCTTTGCTCATCTAAGGTTTCTCCTTCTTTAAGCTGGAGTCCCTCTTACGTCCCATTTTCTCCCTAGCTTCCGCATATTAGGGAGAGCATACAATTTTTTACTTTTTGTGAGTAATTAATCTCATTTAGCATAATGTTTTCCAGTTCCATCCATTTCCTTGAAAATGACATGGTTTTGTTCTTCTTTATGACTGAGTAAAATTCCATTGTGTACATATCCCATAGTTTCATAATGGCA
Source organism: Graphiurus murinus (assembly GCA_004027655.1). Taxonomy (NCBI): domain Eukaryota; kingdom Metazoa; phylum Chordata; class Mammalia; order Rodentia; family Gliridae; genus Graphiurus; species Graphiurus murinus. Next base: position 62,784 of record PVLC010002153.1, on the reverse strand, counting down.
GTCTATTCTCCTTGTCAATGTAAGTTCTAGTTTGGGTTTCCCCAAAACAGACCTTGATACAAAGACTTGGGTGCAGATAGTTTATTTGAAAGGTAATCCCAGGGAGTGAATGTAAGAGAGTACAGAAAGTGAGATGGATAAACCCAAAAGAGAGCAGTGTTGACTCAGAAAGTAGTTCTATGTTATTTTCTTTTATTATTTGAATAAAATGTAATCATGTTTTATTATAATTTCTTCTCAGGGAAAATTTCATTTCTCCAATGATGAGAACGACTTGAAAATGTGACAGTAATTTGAAACTTTATTCATGTATAGAAAAGGATGATGAACTTAACTATATAGAATGAAAATGAGTACAAGAATATAAAAGAAAACTGAAACCAGCCGAATATAATCTTTTGACAATATTGAATACCTGAATTCTACTTTGATATAAAAGAAATAGACTTCAAGTTATTGTTTAAAGAGAAAATGAAGGAAAGAGGGAATAAAGAATGGTGGGTAAGAGGAAGGAGAGGAAGGAAAATGCTATCTAAAGCTGCTAATTGTGTATTCTTGAGCAAGTCACTACAACCTACTGGGGCTTTCCAATCTGTGAAATGGGGCTATTTCTGCCTTAACAGTGTCATAGTGAGGCTCAGCTATAATAAGGGAACATTTTACTGATTACTGTGAGTGACATGAAATAAAAATAATATAGAGTCTGTAATGGGATAATTAAATGAAAAAAATGCCTGCCTCGATTTATCAAATATTACAGGATGAGAAGAAAAGAGATTGTGGGGCAATCATTATGTTAAAGGAAATAGTTTGTTATTACAATCTCAATCTCCACCTAACAAGGGACCCCCAAGGGTCTATCTCTTTGGGGGCTGGCCCCCGGCAACAATGTACATTAAATGAATTGTCTTTTACTTTCAATGTTGAGGAATTATGCATAGTCATTATCCTAAAAAGATACTGCTTACAATATATGAATAAAAATAAAAATTAAAAATTAAAAAAGATACTGCAAAGTAGAATTTGTTGCCCTTTTTATTTGTTTTGTACTGAAGCTCTTCCAAGAACTGAAAAACAAAAAAAATCACTTCCAATCATCCTGCCATAGTTTCTACCAGGACTGCTGATTTGCAACCACATAGTCTATATTTTAACTATGTCTTATCAGAAAAGACTCCCATTCTTTTTTTATAGTATTATTGGTGGATTTTAGTCTCACATTGTATTGTCGTTGAAAGGATTCCCATTCTGACCACTTGACAAACCTGTCACACTTCCTGTGCAAACTCACTTTCACAGAAAATAGCAATTGGCATTTTAGAAAAAAAGAATAGACCTGGGTCTTGTTCATGGTGGAAGTTATTTTCCTCCTGACAGGCTATAGGCTCACAACAAGTATAATTTGGGATTTTATTTTTTCAAAATCTTGAAGAAACACATACTATGTAAGTTTCCTTGCTGCTGCTATAAACCAGAAACACTGTAATCAGTGAAGTGGTGAAATTTGTACTTAGGATGATTTTCTTTTGATTACCTACCTCGTGCAATCATCGAATATGCAAGTTTCTATCCCATGTATTGCTTTCAGATGAATTATGGCTTTTTTGCTCAAAGACAAATTCTATCAAAGAACATACAATAATAATTAAGGTAAATATGGCTTAAGTGACTTGCTGTGAAAGAATTAGTAACCATTTTTCTTTATATTTAAGAGAGAGTAATTTCTATGCATAGATTTTATTTTATGTGCAATAGGATTAAACAATAACTTACTCTAGCTGAAAGTCAGCAGCTTGATTGCTGATGCCTTTCTTACAGTCTATTATAGTGTCCCTCTGAATTTTTTCCTGCTTTTTAATTCTTTGTAACTGAATTATTTTGAGTTTTTTAAATATGTAAATGGTCACATAAGAATTAGCTATTTTTCCTGAATAAAAAAAATGGAAAATAACATTCCCTATTAATATTAGATAAAAAATCATATTAAAACAATTACAAGTTTACTTATATCTTTGTCCATTTTATTCTGTCTAGAATACTTTTTTCTCTATTTTATACCCAGTCAAGTTACTGTGCCTTCAGAATTCATTGTAGTCTCTCACATTTGTAAAGTGCCCCTCCTTCTAGAGTTAGTTTTATCCTACCCCCTCTTCTAAGAGAGCTTCCAAGGGTTATAATCATGTGTCATGGCAACCAATAAGTGTGTATACCAAGTGGTATCTCCAACCACAATGATTTTTTTTTCACGGTTAGGAACAGCAATTATTTTATTCTGTATTTCCAGCCTCTGGTGTATGTCTGGCACATAATATGTTTTAAATTAAGATTCTTTCAAAATTAAATAAAATAATTATTTTAGTCTCAGAATTGAATTCCTGACAATAAGAACCTCTGCCATTCAAATAAGAAGTTGGGAGGATTCGTGCTTCATTCTGTCTTTATGTAGATGAGTTTTACCTGGATTGCTCCATCTTTCTCAACATAAATTTCCTCTCTGCCCAAACTGTTAACCTTAATGCAAAGGTGAATGGATCCTGGCTGATCACTACTCAAATCTTGAACACACTTTTCAAAATTAACAGATGGCCCATGAAAAGTATTTAGCTCTGAGTCTCAGATTCCACTCATGTCAACTTAGCATACTGACACTTTCTGAAATAGTTTTTGCAAAAACATTGAGTTTATACAAGTGCCAGAAATAAAATATAGTAACACCACAATAAAAGTCCCCTACTCATGTATGTTTTGTCTTCTTTCCTGTTCCTGCTCATAATCTCTACCATATCCATAGATACAAAGGGATTCTGAAAATTAGTCTGGATATATAGTCCAATCTAATTTAAAATACAAAATAGTATTCTAGGTTTCTCCACTTGGAAGGGAAGGTGAATGATTGTTTGCTTTCAACCCCAAACACAGACTGCAGAATCCTTTGACTTTTTAAAAAAAGAAAATTCCATAAGAAATCTAAATGCTCAGAAATTATGTAACTTGTAAGGTCAAATTTTTTTTTTCTTTTTGCGCTACTGGGGATGGAATTCAGGGGCATTTTACCTCCGAGCTATACCCCCAGCCCTATTTTTTATTCTTCATTTTGAAACGGAGTCTAACTAAGTTGCAGAGTACCTCACTAGGTAGCTGAGGCTGGCAGTGAACCTGGATCCTCAGGTCTCAGCCTTCCGAATGCTGGGATTAAAAGCGTGCACCACCACGCCTGGCTAGGTCAAATTTGATTTATTTAAAATCTTTAGAAAGTATTTTTTATTTTAAAATTCTATCTCAACATTTTAAAATTATTTCTGTCTAAATAAAGTCTTGTCTTTTAGCAATATTTCAAGGTTCATTCTAGGGACTAAGTTTGAAGAAAGTTGCTAGAGAAATTTTCTTAAGCATTGAGAGAGAAGCTAAAGTAAAAGAGAGAAGAAATGCTAAAAATAAAGGTTTGTCATATGTCAGTTAATAGTGTAATTGTACACTGTCCAACGGATAATGAGAACTTATAGTACTAAATTTGTCATCCTACTATTCATTTGCAGTCTTCTGGGTCCAGTCACTTCTTTCCATCTGCAATTTCTTCTTTGGGGATGTAATTTGGGAATAAATTTTATAAAAGCCTCATCTCATTTGCTCCTTGAGAACTAGACCTACCTTACCTTCATCCAACTCTCAAATATATCATTGCTTTCTTTCAGAATCACCTACTCTTTCATAATCCCCTGCATTTGGTTTCTGCAGGGCAACAGCTGAGTGTTTTGCAATCATATAGCAAGAATCTAGTTCTTCAGATTTCCTACCTAAAGCTTAGATGCCTTGTATATTAGGCCACAAAACCACTAATCATTTCTGAAAAGTTGAGCAACAACTTTAGAACAGAACAATATGCTTTCCTCCACACTGCAGCACTAATTCACAGCTAATGAATTCCATGGGGAAGATACTTCTATAATGGAAAGGTTATGAATTATATTATTAACTGTATAAAGCTAACTTCACAAAATACGGTCCAAGAGAATTATCTTTCTATCGAAATATTGAGACAAGTGTAGCAATGCGCTTCAAAGTTCTATTTAGAAGTTAGTTATGCATTAATGATAAGTGCTAACATCCTTTTAAAATTTCACAAAAGATCATTTTATAGATTATATTTTAATTCTCCCTCGAAACATATTCATTTAATAAATCCTAAAATTATTTTTGTTTTGTGACACTTGGGATTGAATAGAGGGGCTTTCTACCTCTGAGCCACACTCACAGCCCTATTTTATTTTTTATTTAGAAATAAGGTCTCACTAAGTTGCTGAGGGTTCACTAAATTGCTAAGGCTAGCCTTGAACCTGTGATCATCCTGCCTCAGCCTCCCAAGTATTGGCTTGACAGGTGCACACTACCACACCCAACTTTGAAATTACTTTTTTTTCCTAAGATTTTTGTTTCACTAGCGCTTACTTATTATTTCTAAGTTGCATGTAGACACAGGTGCTTCTTCAGTTCTATTGTTTGCCAAACCAAAAATTCTTCAGGAAGTTTGCTTAAAGAGCATCAAAGAGAAAACAGCTTTCCACTGACACCTTTTCCCCTAACAAGTGATGGTGAGGAACAATGTTTTCTGAGTCAAAACTCAGAAACAGCAACCATTCTCTGCTCGCCATAGAATTAAAGACTCATATTGGTGTAACTAATAAGGCACAAGGAAATTTGGAAATTTTATTTCATTTTATTATGGTGCTGGAGACTGAACTCCATCCCTTTTTTATTTTTTGTTTTAAAACAGGAACTTGCAGCCAGGCATGGTGGTTTACAAGGTAAACCTAATACTTGGGAGGGTGAGACCAGAGGACCCGAGTTCGAGGCCAGTCTCAGCTACTTGGTAAGGCCCTCTGCAACTTAGTGAGACCCGGTTTCAAATAAAGAATAAAAAAACAGTACTGGGGGTGTAGCTTGCAGGTAGAATGGCCCTGGGTTCCATCCCAAGTACCGCAAAAAAAAACAAAAACAGAAGCTTGCTAGATTGCTGAGAGTCTTGCTATGTTGATGAAGCTGGTTTTGAATCTCCAATCCTCCTATCTCAGCCTCCCAAGTACTGGAAATACAGGCATGCACCACACACCTGGCTTATTTTTATCTTAGAAGACCCTTGCCTTTAAAAGAGAAGAATGGTATCCAATATGGAATTCCTAATGGGAAACTACCTGGACTTTCTAACTCCTCTCTCTTCCTTCTCTGACTCTTGCCTACATTGAGGGTCCAGTGACTTGTCTAAAACACATATCCTTTGAGCCTCCTTATTAACAAAAAAAAAAAACTTATTTCATAGTCCAGTAGATAAGGATTTTCCAGATCTGACTCCTGCCTAGATATGCATGTTCATCTCTTATCAGGAGACCTCGCCCACCCCCAGCAGCAGAAAGACCATTCCCCCCGCTAGGACGCCCTGTGCTATGAAGTTGTACCCACTGTATTTACACCTTGCACCCCTGTAGCTCATTCCTGCCTATGAATTCCTGTCCAGTCACTGCCTCCTTAAATAGGATCTGCCTTTGAAGCAGCAACCAGGTCTCTTCATTTGTTTATTATTTTTTTCAAATTTCTGGCTCAGTATAGTGTCTGACTCATAAAAGCATTAGAATAAATAATTAACTTACAGCTATTATCTCTTATCTCTTTTTTTATTTGTCTTCCTCATTTTTTACTTTTATGTTTCATATATTTCTCTACAATATTAACTAACAAGCCCTGAAAATTTTACATAGACTCTTCTACCTGTAAAGTTTGAAAAAATGTTGAAATTAATTCTTCAGAAGTGACTTTTCTTTAATTTAGTAACAAATACAAATTTAATGCAGTATTGAGGGAAAGTAGATTTTATTTCACAAAACCAGTTAAAACAGATAACTCTTAACACCATTTTTAAGCTAAGAAAAACAATTTTGTGATTGAGTGTAATTTTTTCTCAGTATCTATTCATGTCATTTCAATAACAATTTTTTTTTAAAATTCCACCTTCAATAAAACTTTTAAATTTTACTCATGAGGCATTTATAATTTAAATTTCTTATTGTGTTTTGTGGGGAAGTAGAATTGTAGACACTAAACACCTGGGATAAACTTTATCCAATATCCTAGAAAATGCAGTTTGTGGATATGCATCATCATTCCAGTCATTATTTCCAAAAATACTCCTAGTAATGAAGCATTCTCTGCACAGGACACTCAAACACATCCATGAATGTATCCTTAGCAGTCATTCAGTTGAGACCCACCTCCTTGGTTCCTTGGTCATGAAAGATTGACACTCACTCTCTCCCCCATTTCAATGTTGCCTAACAACAGAACAGGCTTGGGTACACATTCTTTTTTTTATATTGTGCTTTTATTGGTACATTATCATCTCACATCATAATGTAAATTCTAAGACTTTAATGTCAGTAGGATTAAGTAAGCAATAACTTTTAGTCGCCTAAAGTGTCTCAGGAATGAATTGACATGTTATAGTGTCTTTCTTAAACCTAAATTGCCCATCTGCAAACTTGATAACTATGATGTTTATGTCTTCACCCAAAATGTTAATTTCATGTCTCCTAAATATTTGTCCAAGTTTTTGGAGTAAATTTTACTTCCATATACTAGGTCGTTACACAATTATCTAAAGTGTATGTGTGTGTAAGTGTGTGTGTGTGTGTGTGTGTGTGTGTGTGTGTGTTTGAGAGAGAGAGAAAGTAAAATACAATGAAATACAATGAGAAAGTGAAACAAACAGAAAGAAGGATACTGAGATTGAAATCAGGGGCATTTTAACTCTGAGTTACACCCCCAACCCTATTTTAATTGCTTATTTTGAAACAGGGTCTCACTAAGTCACTGAGAATCTCACTAAGTTGCTGAAACAGGCCTTTAAGTTGCCTGCAATCCCCTTGTCTCAGCCTCCCAAGCACTGGAATTATAGGCATGCTCCATCAACCCCAGGTTAGAATTATATTTCTAGCCCAAGTTTTTAACTCACAAGATACTAGTATTCTAAGCAAATATTTAAGTCTGGGCTCTATCCTTCCTGCTCTTTTCCTGAACTCTCTACCCCCATGAAGGACATCACTGTGCTTCACTTTCCCAAATGAGAGATCTAAATGCCCACCCTCACTCCTTCTTTCTCCAACATCTTCTACCAGTTAGGCCTATTTGATTGATCTTTTCCCATAGTTTTCTTTGTAATACTTCTGTTAATTACCTTCATTATCTTGCATTACGCCCTTTCATCCCTTAGCCTCCCACCATGTTCTCCTGGCACCATTCATTACAGAGAGACAGTGTGCCCATAATGCTGAGCTCGAGGCACGAATCAGACTTTACAACTCGTCTGCCTCAAATCCGGCAGTGACTCTTCAAGGCATCCAAGTTAAGGTCTCAGTTACTTAGAGTGCAATCTGAAGCCCTTCTTGGACATGACTGTGCCAACAGATTTAACATTTCTCTTCCTTCACCCTTTGCAGTCTATGAACAAGGGAATCCATTTAACTCGATTTCAAGTCAAAGTCAGGTTCTCTGATCTATGGCGGATTTAACATGGAATCCCTTTGTTTTCAATCCTCTTCTCTGAGCCTTTTCCTTAGCTAATTGTTGCTTCAGGTTACAAATTACATATAATCATTTTTTGCCAGCTCCCATAGTCATCTAAGAATGAAGTAAGTTTCCTTTCTATGCAAGCTGTTTTCTTGGTGTCTTCCCATATAACACTTTCTTTCATATTCTTGAATTCAACAGGAATAGGCACTTTAAGGTATGAAGTGCAATTCTAAATTTTTTTTATACTTTTTAACTGTTTCTTTCGAAATGAATTCAGATATATGAAAAAGTCGGGAAAATAGGACAAAGATTTTCCATATTCCCTTCATTCCGATTCCCTAGATGTTAATATCTAATGTGTTTGATTTAGCATTCATTATATAATGCTCATATATCATACATACTATTAATATTTATAATATAAAATAATTATATACAAAATATTCATATTACTTTTCTTAACCAATTGAAAGTAAGTTTCAGACATGATCTCCTTTTAGCCTAAATTCTTCATGTATATTATATAACCACTATAGAATTATCAAAATAAGCATGTGAATAGTTACAGAGTGCTATGATCAAAGCTACAGATGTTATTCAAATTCTGTAAATAATCTCATTGGCATGCTTTCTAACATAAGAAATAATATATCTATAGATATGCTGTCTAGTGTACACTGAGCTGTCATGCCTCTTTAGTCTCTTTATCCATCTCTGTTTAAATTTATTCTTGGTGTTTATTAGCTCATGAGTGACTAAATTCTAGGGTTTCAAATCTTGCCCTTCTCAGTGTGTTCGAATCTCCTTCTAGACTTTGAGGAGGTCTACTACTTACAGTAACATACATGGGCTTTCAGCCTGAGGTTAGTAAATTGTAGACTTCAGCAGCTGCTACCTTCAGCAGCTAGAGGGAGTATTTTCAACTTTACTATTCTCAGGAGTTACCATGGTATGGTTTATTTAAAAGCTTAGCTTCCACACCGTAAATAAATTTTTCAGCATGCCAGAGTGTAGGATCTTCATTCTGCAAAAAATAAAGTAGAAAAAAAAAAAAAAAACACTTTTGGTTAAAAGAAAAAGTACTGCAGATAAATGCAAGTACTTGCTTTATAAACCAGAACATTAACTTATTTTGTTGTTGTTGTTGTTTCATTTTGCTTTTTTCTGAGCACAAGCAAAGAATGTTTTCTCACAGGAATTGGTTGGCTTGGAAGTAGTGCTTGAGCCTGGATCTAGGGAACATTAACTTCTTATATGTTGTTTGTGCATTTGCTCAGAATACCTGCTCTAGGGTCCCCACACCATCAAGGGAGGACACATAGTGGACACAGAACATGTAATGATTAAAAACCATAATCAGCCGGGTGTGGTGGCACACTCTTGTAATCCCAGCATTCGGGAGGCTGAGACCAGAGGATCCGGGTTCGCGGCCAGCCTCAGCTACCTAGTGAGGCACTCCGCAACTTAGTGAGACTCGGTTTCAAAATAAAAAAAAATAAAAAATAGGGCTTGGGGTGTAGCTCGGAGGTAGAATGCCCCTGAGTTCAACCCCCAGTACCTCAAAAAAAAAGAATAAAAACCATAATCAATTACTTCATGAAAGGAAATCAAAATGCTCCAGAATAAGAAATATGTGGTTTTTTTTTCAACAAATTATCAAATATATGAAGTTCTGAGCTTAAGAAAAAGATAGATATAAGCCGGGTGTGGTGGCACATGCCTGTAATCCCAGTATTTGGAAGGCTAAGACAGGAAGATCACAGGTTTGAGGTCTATCTCAGCAACTTAGCAAGACTCTGTTTTAAAATAAAACATGAAAAGTACTGGGGATATAGCTTGGAGGCAGAATGCCCCTGTGTTCAATCCCCAATACCAGAAAAAAAGTAAAGAAAAATATATAAAAAATAGATAATAGGTAGGTAGGTAGATCTGTACTAGAAGGATTCTATTACTCTGGGGATGCCATTGATTATAAATGTATAAAATCTCATAAAGTATCATTTTGAAAGAGAATATGCTTTATGAGTTTATATACTTGCATATTTTCCATAACTCCTCATGTTTTTTTCTCTAAAAAAATCATAAAAATACAAAAGCAAATTATTCAATATTTACCTAAATGATAACAACATTTCTGTCCTTATATTCTAGACCATGCATCAACTTATCTACTACTTAAAAGATGAAATTTACAGCTAGCCTGGCTTTTGAGAGTCACGGAAGCTTGTTCTCTTCCTAATAATCTAACTCCACACAATATGAGACCATGTATAGACTCGTAGTTCCCAGTCTTCGTGGTTTCATGATTTATTCTAATAGATCCCTGTGCATCGTGTATGTTCTCTGCAAGACTCTAGATAGCCAAGGCACATCCATAAAATGCTGCTACCCTAAAAAAAATTGAAACTTATGACATTTTGGAGACAATGGTCAAAAAATGGGAAGCTACAGGGATCAGAGGCTACAATTGATCTCATTGAGAAAAGGCTCCGGGCCCTGAAAAATTCTGGGAGCCTTCTCTGATAAGACTGAACAAAGCTTCCTAGCCCCACAGCCTCTCCAAAGTCCATAACCGGGCTCCAGAGGGTACCCCACTCAAGCGTAGCAATGAGGATCCACCGAGTTTGTTCAGTCATCTTTCTGAGCCAGAGTTAGGCTGGCAGAATTGGACAGACACAATTCTTTCACTAGGTTTTCTTTTGAACTGAGAAATGGGAAAAATAGGTTTATTTAAATCAAAGAACATGCAAGCCAACGTGTTTCATTTGTTTGGTTTTGTTTTTCTTTTCAAAAACATAGAAATGGGAAATGAAGGGGTAAGACAAGGTATACTTTTATAAGAGCTTTTGATCATTTAAACATGTCAAAACTTCCCTTGTAATTGTGTGTATGTGAGGGGGGAAATAAGGAATCTAGCTGCTGCTGCAACACACCCCAGAAATGTCAGTAGCTTAACTAAACAAGGGCTAATTTCTCACTGTCATCAAAGCCCAGCAAATGTGGGGCAGCCTCCTAGGCAACTTTCCTCCAAAACTACTCAGGTCTCCAAATACATCATCTTGTGAAAGCATGGCCACAGCATGTAGGCCTCATGGTAGATCAACCAGAAGCCATAAGCTACAAATTCCACACAGCGACCAGGCAGGCGTGGAGTGAGCACCCGCAGGACACTACACTCTACGCAAGCGGAGACCCCTGAAACAGCCACAACGACTGGAACGCATGAGACGGGACAAACAGGTAAACCCCTGCGAGTCTGCGCCCCTCTGCGGGTCTGCGCCCCCCTGTGGGTCCGCGCCCTTGCGGGTCTTTTCTTTTTCAATTTACATACTTCTCAGTGTGAACTACTTTACAAAAGCCATCCAATTAAAAGTTAAGTCGCTTCTTTTTAATATACTTTTATAAGTATTTTACAATTGTACTTCATAATGGAGTTCAGAATGATAGGTACATACATGCACACAGCAATTGGTGTGTTTCCCTCCAGATCTCACTTCGCTCTCTCCCCTTCCCCCCTACATATTACCGAGATTGGCATTGATAATTTGGTATGTGTATATAGCATTTTTAAAACTGTTTCCTTCCATGAGAATGATGTCTCCCTTCCAACTAGTATGAATTCAGTTGTCTATTGTCAAAGCAAAACTTTGAGTGTGAAAACTCAACAGGCAGGGGACACGTTATTGGGGCTATGGCAGTAGTGGAGAGGGACCAGGACTCAGTCTGAGCTCCACGGGGAAGGGCAAGAGAGTGGGATAAGAAAATAGAAATAGCAGATATTCTGTGTGGGCCAACTGACTTAATCCAGAGGAAAAAAATATTTAATTTAGATAAGATTTTGATTTAGGGAAAATTTAGATCTTGACAAGATTTAGTTTATAGCTTGTAGCAAGAAACCCACCAAATTTATTGCCCCATCCTGCCATAGGAACAGGAGATGGGACTGTCTTGCTTGATTACACTCCCAGGCACAGCTCTCAGCGACTGAGAAAGGCAGGCCTGGGCCATGAATCTGGCAATGACTTTATAAAAGAGTTACCTCTCCAGAGACAAAGGAAGCTTTTAAGGTAAATATTCAAAGAGGAAGGGATCATGAGGAATCCTGGCCAAAGATTCGTCCAGCAGAAAGAAATTTGAAGAACATCTTGGTCAATATCATTAACTAAAAGAAATAAAAAATAGGGGAGAAAAACAATTCTGAAAGTTGACTTTTGCTCATCTGTAAGGATTGTTTTATTGTTGTTAGCTTTATTGAAGTGTAGTTGACAACACATACACACACATACATAGATGTTTAAGGTTTTCTAAACTTGATTTGATATATGTATGCATTGTGAAGTATTGACTGCAATCATCTCATGTAGTTATTTAGTTGCTATGTTTTTGTTTCTTTTTATTTACCTTTTCTTTCCTTTATTTTTTCTCTGAGTTACACCCCTGGCCCCCTTTTCGTTTTTGTGTGTTTGGTTGGTTTGGTTTGGTTTTGAAACAGGGTCTCACTAAGTAGCTGGGGCTGTCCTTGAACCTGCAATTCTCTTGTCTCAGCTTCTCAAGTATGGGGATTGCAGACATGCACCACAATTCCCAGCTCGTCTTTCTTTTTTTTTTTTTTTTTTTAATGTTGAAGAGAACATGAATATATCTGCCCTCTTAGCAAATTTCAAATGTGCAATATAATACTATGAACTATAGTCCCACTGTGGTATGTTTGATTTCCAAGAATATTCATCCTACACAGTAAACTTTGCACCATGTGACCAATACCACCCCAATTCCCTTCCAGCCCAACCTCTGGTAATCACCATTCTTCTCCACTACAAGTGAATTTAGATTCTACTTACAAGTGAAAAATCATGTACTCTATGTCTTTCTGCATCTGTCTTACTTCACTTAGCATGGAGTCCTCCAGTTCAATTCACATTAAGTTGTCAATTAAAAACATTTCCATGCTCAAAAAGAAACTAAACCTCTTTGTGAATGACGATTAAAAACTACAAATATACAGGAGTGATTGAGACTGAAGCTCAGGACAATTAGCTTCATATTGTGGAGTGGGAAAAGGTGGCTTGAAGTTCAAATTCTGTAAAGCAATAAGAATATATGTAGCAAAATTTTAATAAAACAAATTGGAAGGATAGGGAACATCTTTAGGGTATTGGCTATTGCTAGAAAGGGTACGAAAGAAGAGAATATTAAGGGAAGAGACTGAAAAAAAAATAGAACTAACCTGTCATTATAAACTTTATTGTTTGAGATAAATGAGTAAGCCATTAGTAATCCCGTACAAGTTTGTTTTGCAGTCCACTTCTCTGTTGACAAGACTGGTTTAGTCATATTTGCTAAAAAAAAAAACCACACATAGTTGAGAATGTCAAATTAAATAATACATGTGAAAATACACTTTTAAAAAACAAGGCAACAAACAAACCCTGTCTACTATGAGTCAGATAAAGAGCCCAGACACAGGAATGAAAAAAGAAAGATTTCAGATTCTTCTAAGGCAGGCATCTGTTCTAGTAAGGAAAATAAGTCTCTGTACAAATAGATTGATTGAAATATTCAAAGTACTAGAAAAGAGGTCAGCATGGGGACACACCCAGAGAATAACCAACTCTGTTTGCAGGTGTTGAGAAAGATTGTGTGTATGTGTGTGTGGGGGGGTGCTGAGGATTGAATCCAGGGGTGTTCTACCTCTGAGTTACACTCCCAGCCCCATTTTATGTTTTATTTGCAAACAGAATCTTGCTAAGTTACTGAGAGCCTCACTAAATTGCTGAAGTCAGCTTTGAACCTGTGATCCTCCTGTCTCATTCTTTCAAGTACTGAGATTATATCCCAGGTATGCCCAGTTGAGAAAGCTTTTATAAGTAAGGATAGCGCATAAAGAAGGGTGAGAAAGCTTCCTAAGCAGACTGTGAGTCTAAGTGGATAGATCTTTGAAGGTCTTAGTTAAGAGGAAATGAAGGAGGCAACAGTGTGTAGAGCACTGGGCTGGAAATTTGGTAGTAGAAATCTGGATTGGAGCCATACACATTCATGGTGTTTAAAGACATGCAACCCCTTGCTTCCTATAAATATCCAGCTGTATGAACTTACCTGGATAAAGGGAAATCATTAGCAATACATGGTGGGCACAGTCTTTAAAACTGCTTCATTTTATTTTCTGGGATCTGCCTCGGATGGTGTTGATGTTGATTGATTGACTAGAAGTCTCATGAACAGAATCAGAATGATTCTTAGAGAAAAAAATTTTATTACAGGAACAGGGCAGTTGAGGAATCTAGGGAAGAGAGAGAGGTCTCCTGTTCTCATTCCAAAAGGGTCTTTATTTTATTGATGGCTTTAACCAAAACATTGTAAGAAATTATTAATCACAGGAAACAGCAAAGCAGTCATGGGGATGAGTCAGGGAAATACATTAAGGTAGTCACAGATGAATCAGGGAAGGAAAGGGTAAACCAGGAACTTTTCAGGGTCCCTGCTTATGGTCAGGGTCCATGCTCATTGGTCCCATTTGGTCCTTGAAAACTTGTCGGTGTGAAAACAAATTTCCACTTGGGTGGGCCTTTGTGCTCCTCTCAAGCTGGACCAAAGTGACCTCAAAGCTAATGACTAAGAAGGCTTCCAACAGGGATCCAGCCTGTCAATACTGGTGAATTCTGCCCACTTTCTGAACCTTCCTGTCCCTCTGACCCTGACATGCTCCCTCCCTACTCTACACAGCAGGCAGTTTTGTGTCTGGGCTCAGGGAATTACTTCCCTTACAATGGGATGGGTATCCCAGGAGATGACAAAGTCCTTTTCCTTTTACATGCTCTCAAAAATACACACACACACACACACACACACACACACACACACACACACACATACACACGCACACACACACACAGAAAGAGAGATAGGGTGTGGAATGGGACATGTGGCACTTGGCTTGTAATCCCAGTTTGCAGGTTTGAGGCCAGTCTTGGCAACTTAGAGAGACCCAGTTTCAACAATAAAAAATAAAATTAAGCTGGAGAGGTAGCTCAGAGGTAGAATGTCCCTGGGTTCAATTCTCGGCACCTCTAAATAAATCAACATATATACATACATACATATATACAACACACACACACACACACACACACACACACACACACACACACACACACACCCTAGAAGTTCCAAGAGTTGAATTGAAACTTTACTGTCTTATTTATATATTGCTACCTATGCTGGAAATATATAGGTATTTATCTTGAGCTTTTTAGTGTCCTGTGGGTGAGGGCTGAATGTTAGGTTGGGATTGAATTCTACGAGAAGTTCTGTTAGAGGGCCCATAGGAAGGTTTGCTTATTTTAACACGTTTTTGTCCTTATTAAGTCTCTTAAAGTTCAGAAAGTCAGCAGCTGCAAGAGACATTGTTCTGTGCTGAATATTTAAAAAATCCATGCTTTGTGCTCTATGACAATAATTAGGAATACTCTTAAATTCTACTGGCTGATAGGGCATGAAATTAAATGACTGTTCATTCAAGTATTGTTTGAGCACTACAAGTTTGCCCTTTTGTAAAATTTAACAAATGGAGGTAGAGTGTCTTCTAGTTGAAAGCTATAATTGGCATTGTTATTCTGTAATTATAATTACATTTATATTCTATTACCTTTTGAAATCTGGTCTCCCAAAAAGAAAATTATAAAAGAGAACAGAACAGAATAAACTTCAGGAATCCTTTGAATGTATCACTTGCATCAATTTATCAAGTTCTTCAACTTAAATTTTATGGCAATCATCTTTAATCTAAATAAATTAGGAATACATTTTGTAATGAGATCAAATCTCATTTAATTATCCCATCAAAGAAAGAGCATCTCCTCTGAAATATTGATGACAAATTTTGGCATTTTCTCTTAAACTTGAATCTGCCTTCTCATTAATCTCTCTGATATCGAAAAACCTTCATCTTCTCTGCATAAATGAAAATACAGGATCAATCTTTCCTTTGAAATTTTTAATTTCCACATGATAGATTACACTTATTTTGGAGAATAGATACAATTTTCTTATCAGTGTAGAAAAATATGAAATAGATTATTGCTTTTTATGAAAACATGGTGACTTGATTTTTATGAGCCTTTAATTTCAATATATATTTAAAATCTGGGGATTTATTTAGGATTTGCTCAGATTACAATGCAAAGTTCCTTACTTTACCATATCCTTGTAGACTGGCACTTTTAACTAACCATTTTTGTTTACTTAGAAATTTTACTGGCATCCAAAACATTGACTACATAGGAGTAACAGAATCTTCTTTACAATCTTATCACTGTATAGTTGTGATCAACAGTAAATTTGTCCTAGTACTTAGGAGTCTGGGACAAGTAGATCACAGGTTTAAGGACAGCCTCTGCAATATAGTGCAACCTAGCAAGACCATTTCCTAAAAAAAAAAGAAATAAAAAGGACTGGGGGTGTAACTTGGAGATGGAATGCCTCTGGGTTAAGTCACCAGTAAAATACACACACACACACACACACACACACACACACACACACACACACCAAAACAAATTACAGTAAACAATTCAATTTAATTTTTCTTTTTTTAATACTTCTATTGGTGCATTATAGTCTCACATCATAATGCATGTCATAGAGAGTGTGACATACCTGCACACAGCACTTGAAGGGCTTTCCTCCAGCTCCCTCTTCATCACGCCCCCTACACTTTCCCATGCTTGATATTGAGATTGACATTGGTATTCTCACTTATGTACATAGAGTCAATGGAAGTGATCTTTTTTCACAAATACTCCCTCTCCCTCCCCCACCCTCCCCCTAGACCACTTCCGTGGTGCCACTGCAGTTTCTCCTTCATGACCTGGAGTCCCTCTGGTATCCTAGTTACTTCCCAGCTTCTGCACATGAGAGAAAATATTTGACCCTTCTCTTTCTGTAATGGGCTAATCTCATTTAACATAATGTTCTCCAGATCTATCCATTTTTCTGCAAATGACATAACCTTGTTCTTCATTAATGCTGAATAGAATTCCATTATATGTATATCCCATAATTTTGTAAACCATTTATCTGTTTATGGACACCTAGGTTGGTTCCATAATTTGACTAGTGTGAATTTTGCTGCTATAAACATGTATATGCATATATTATTATAATATTCTGATTTCAGTCCCTTTGGAAAGATACCCAGGAGTGGTATATCAGAATCATATGGTGGATCCATTCTCAATTTTCTGAGGAATCTCCATACTGATCCCCATATCAGCTGCACTAATTTGCAATCCCACCAATAGTGTAGAAGTGTTCTTATTTCTCCACATCTGTACCAGCACTTATTGTTGTTTGACTTCTTGACAATTGCCATTCTGATTAGGGTTAGATGGAATCTCAGTGTAGTTTGGATTTGCATCTCCCTGATTGCTAATGATGTTGACCATGTGCTTTTAATCTGGCACTTTTCAAGGATTTAATTAGGCCAATTCTACAAAGTGAGGTAAATGATAGGTTGGCCTTAGGGTTATTTTTCTATTTAAAATTTATACATCTCCAAAGAGGAACTAAACATTAAGTATGATGTTACAATATCAAAAGTAAGAATCATTTATAGTTTCAAGTTTCACTCATACCAGTCTCAACTTTTTTCTTACATTCATCAAGAGGATTAGCGAATAACAGGAATTTTCCTGTAATATAATTTCCCACCCTAATAATGTTGATTCAATCCTGAGCATCCTCACCATCCTGACCCATCTTTTTCTGTCACACCAGAGTGCTCCAATTCCTCAGAACAGTCATTCCATTTGACAGAATAGAAGGAATTTGGTTCCTGGTTTATTTATTGTCTGGACACCATTCCTGCCCTTCCTAGTAAAGACATGCTTCTCTTAGCATATTTACAATCTATCTTCAGTTCCCAGAGAAATGTGTGTGTGCACACCTAATAATGATCTGGAATAAACAAATTATTTTGTTTCTTTCTTTAAAAATTTCTATTCCTGTCATGATTCTAACATACTCAACAGTTTTAGCTATGAGAACAGTATCTCATATTGATTACAAAAAAAGGTCTACATCTAACGGAAATTCTGTCGATGCATATAGCATGGGCTACAGGAAAAGTTTACCAAATTCAAAACTAACTGAATTGGTCCTGTTTAACATCTCTCTTCATCACAAATCAAAATTCTTAAAATTTAAGTGAAACAAATGGCTAAAGTTAAATTTGTCACATAAAATTGCTGTATAGCTTTTGTTAGAGAAATAATTTAACAGGGATATTATTTCTAAATAATAAAGAAAGAATACTAATTGACAGCTGGCAACTTGAGAGTTACTTTAGCTCAAAGACAGTTTTTTTTGTTTGTTT